>BPLQ01005252.1:0-26058 GCA_021605075.1 Caerostris darwini
AATATGTATATACATATGACAGAATCACAATATTAAGTGAAATTAAGTATATGTATAAATTAAATAGGAAGCGAATTTCGCTTAAATTTTCCATTTTTCTAAATATCTTTTAACACCAAGTGTCATTCACTACAAGTTTAAAAAAATGTATTTGAACTTGAGTGGATGAATAAAAAGTATTTTATTAACGATTGAGAATTTGAACAAGTTATATATAGAGAGAGGGCGAACTAATAGTAGGAATTGAAAAGAAAAAAAAAATATCGAAACTAAATGAATAAAAATTTGCATGCAAAATGAAGTGAGAAAGGTATTGCACAAAATGGATTAAAAAAATAATGAATTTCTAAATTATATAAGTAAAAAGGAATTGAGATAAAAGGGTAAGTTCAAAACTAATACCTATAAACTAATACCAAACTATTCATAGTTTGAAATGATATTTGGAATAAAAATGTTTTAGTAGAATAATAGATGTGCATAAAGCTTTGCACAATTGCAGGCTTAAGTCGAAATGAATGGTTATATCTAACATAATGTCTAAATACGTAATTTATTATACAAGTACAGGGTTCATTTCAAATATAGCATAAAAACAAAAAATTATGGAAACTAAGTTAATAAAATGTCAAAGTAAAATGAGAAAGGTATTGCACAAAATGGATAATAAAGAATGAATTTCGAAATAAGGAATTTAGATGAGAGGCTACATTCAAAACTAATTATACCAAACTATTCATAGTATAAAATGATGAATAGAAATAAAGGAATAATGAAACTGAATGAAAAAAAAATATATAATGATAGAATAATCATTGAATGCCAAAAGTCTTATGCAATTGCAGAATAAGACGAAACATTAAAAATAAATGCATGAATAGAGAAACTATATGAAGAGAAATGCACTCAGAGTAAAGTCTGAGGCAAGTCTATTATATAAACGTAGAGTTAAAAATTCTGAATAAAAATTTCAGAATATTGAATTTCAACTAACAAAATTGTATTATTAAAAATTTAAATATGAAACATATTGTACAATTACATGAAAATCGAAATGTTTGATAAAAATGAATGAGTATTGAATCAACATAAATGAAAATGTATTGAGATATAATGATAAATTCCAAACGGATTAAACAAATCCAGCATTAATTAAATATATTTAATAAAACCTAACCACTATAGTAAGATAATTAATAAAAATAAAAACAGTTAAACAACAAAACTCGCATACGAGCATACAAAAAGTAAAATGCGGAAAAAACATAAAGTAATATTTTCAATAATTAATTAGTTTTATATTGTTTTCTCCATTTATCCTTCCAAGAGACACACAACTCAAAATGGCGATAATCCAAGGGAAATACACTTTAAGCGCGCAAGAAAAACGTATGATTGTCAACCAGGTGACTCACAATATTACGAACAGACAAGGGGATCTTTCAACTTGTATGTGGATGTCGGATAATGATGTAGCCATCTGATGGACATTGAGGTTGTCCTCCCTTAATTGATGTAGTTCTAAGATATCCAGATCAGAAGACCAGAGCTGAACTTATTATCATCCACTGGTATCAACAAGTCCTTAAACTATTATCAAACGCCAAAGATTACCAGCAATTACCGAAATAACTATCCAATCACTAAATATTATTCCCTAAATATCACCCCAAATATTATTACTTGTTCACAGTTCGACAGATTGATATTTGATTCATCGGCAACGTAAATGCATGTGATGACTAAGTGTTCTTCTATAACTCATAAACAGTATGCAGATTACCTTAAAGTATTTTTACAGGCTAGGGTGAGAGCACATTTATGTCTCTTAATGGCCTTATCTAATGCGCAATTATAATCATTTGCAAATATATTTAATGCAAACCTTTATGCAAAGTTTGCTAATGGTCCAACAGCTCTTATTTGGTGCGCTAATTTTAATGATAATGAGTGTAGTACTCTAGAGAATAATGGAAATTATTAAAATATATGATAACAGAAAGCACATTGAAAATACAATATATTAGTGTTAAATGAATATTTCACAACGTTTTGCAATATGTGTTGTATGTAACAACATTGTAAATGATATTAACAATTTATTGAATCAAAATTTACTGTATTAATTTAATTCCCTGATTTATTATGCAATTATATATCTGACAATTTACAACCAGTCCGGAATCAGAATTTGAGTTTTCTAAATCTTATCTTGTTTTCTGCAATTTAAATAATTGAAACTTAAAAAAATAATCTACATAAAGATATTACAATCAATGGTCATTCGCTAATATTAATAAAAAAACTTTTTTCTTGGAAAATCCATCTTTTATTTAATCGTTCTAAATCATATGAGAAGATTTGCGTATAACGTATATAGTAGAATATAAAGAAAGTTTGCAAATGATTTGGTAAATAGATCACTACGCTGACGCAAAGATCTTATTTCTCCACTTAACTTATGATGGAATTACAAATTGTTGCTCTTAAATATAATTACTTACATGTAAGTGCAAATTCATATTTATACTAAGTATATTTATACTCAGAAAAATATATTTTGACTATTGCTTCCTACATTTAAGTTTAGAAATGTAGAACACATTAATCAAAGCAATACTATAATTTTTGCAAGGAATTTGGTAAGTTTGCCAAATCTTCATGATATTGTGAAGATCACATATTTTCCAAATACAGAAAAAACTCTATATAATGGAAGACTTTATTCATATAGTGTAATGTTTTTCGAAAAAAAAAAATTAAAAATATTCGAAATAATAAAATATGTGACATATTTTAATGATTTAATTTAACTATGTGTTACAGAATTGAATCAAATTAATGTCTTAATTTAAAAACAATTTTATAGTTAGTATCTAGCTGGAAAACATTTTCATCCTTTTGTAAATATTTAGCGCTTGCTATCCCAATGCGGTAAGCACATTACAAATTAATATATTTACGATTTTATTTAAAAAAATTTTTTTTTTCAGAAATAGGATTTGTGTACTAAATACAGTAATAAATAGTATACCACTGTTAGAATACTTTAACTGCAGCTGCTTATTTTGTTCTTTTTAAATCAGCATGCAACAATTTCTTCATAGTACAAAGTGCAATTTCATACAAAGTAGGCTAATTGAACTTGATGATTTAGTAGGCCACTGATGGTATACGTGTATATGTCTGCTTCTTATATTTTTTTTGCTTATTCCGTATGTTTATTTCTCATTTTGTCCTAGTGAAAAAATTTTCTGCCAAGTGTTATTTTATGTGTTGAATAAAATACTGCTTAAGATTTCCAACTGAACATTGTATGGTGCATATCAACAACAACCATGCAATAAACATACACTAAATACAATAAAAATCCCCAGAAAAAAGCAATATAAGAAGCATAGTAAAATTGTTTTAAATTTCTGATGTTTTGTAATAAAAAGATAAATTTAAACATTTTTTTTTTTTTTTTTACACAAATATTATTGTATAGAAAAAAATTAATCATAAAATATGCTAAAATACTGCACAAACTAGACAACAGAAATTTTATTAGCATTTATTGATATTTTTATGGATTTTCTACGTTCATTTTGTAAGAAACAAATAATTCTGAAACCAATACTTTCGATTTTTTTTTTTTTTTTTTTTTTTTTTTCTGTAATTTTTATTTGTTTACAGCTAATTCAAGTAAAAAGAAATTTTAAAAAAAAAAGGAATTTTTTGTTTTTTATTGAATGCCTTTTTAATGAACCATTTAAATAATGATAGCCATAAATTAAAATGATACATACATAAAAAGTTATTTTAAACAAAGCTATTCATATCGAGAAAAAGCCATAAATGCACTTTTATTTTAAAACTTCATAGAAAATGTTTGTTCAAAAATAGCTAAAAAAATAGCTTGCATATTTATACGCACTATTGTAATGGACTAAATCTTCAAAGTTATATTGATTTGCATGAGGTCTCATATCCATCCATAAAAGACATCCTAAGAACAGTGTCTATTACATCGAAGAAAATACTTAAAAACGGCGTTCCCTACTTCTTACTTCTTCAGCGTTTTGAAAAGTGATATTTAGTGATCATGGAACATTAAAATGGCGGCTGCACATTTTCTCTTTGATGTTAAAGTTTAAAAATTCATACAAAAATGCAGGCCTGATGCAATTTTAGGGAATAAAATGGTTCCTCCCACTATCGGAAGCGGGATATGTGGTTTGGAAATATCGAACCATAATCTCTACCAGCGGGAAGAATGGCTGAAAGGAATTTTTGGAAAGGGAAAAATAAAAAATAATTGAAAAAAATCAGAAGAAAAAAGGGATAATATGAAAAGAAAAAAAATAAAGGTGACAGCGAAATGTTTTTCTTACATCAATGTCCCAAATCGATGAACGGTTTTAAAAATTCATGGGGTTCGTGGGATTATTTGTTTTGGATTTCAGGTAAGAAATCCTTATGGTAAATGTTTTAATGGTTGATTTCAAATAGAGGTTTCTATTTTTTGTTTGAAATTTGTTTTGAGAAGCTTTTAGTTGGAGGATTAACCACGGAAATGTGTCATCTTACTATTGTCAGGAAAAACATTATCTGAAATTCTTTTCGTGAAATACTTGGCAAATATTGAAACTTATGGTTACTTCTATTAATTAGTAGATAAAAAATGTTAGTTTAGTGATTATGAAAAACAGTTAGTAATTAATTTAATCATTATGATAAAAAATTTTAAATCTGACAAAAAATAAAACCAGTCAAAGAAGTAAGTATAACCTGTTTGTGAAATTTAAATTTCTTGTTTAGATTGAATAAATAGCAGAGATAACTAGCTCTAATATACGACTAGAGCAGCTAGAAAAGCATACATTTTGAGTTATGAACATTGTCAATATTGTTACTCGTTAGTTGAAAGCTCTGACAAATTAAAAGCTTAAAAGCATAAAATTTAAAATAAAAATTCTTGTTGTCTGCCTCATGATGTTGTATGCAAAATGACTCTTTAATTAAAAAATGTGAAAATCTATGATATCACCCTTTCTCTATTCCATCTAAGTATTTAATTCAAGCCCCAAAGATTTCAAAGAATTTTCGTTAAAACACCACCAGCAATAGTGCAAAATTTTAAGATAACTATTACACCAATACTAAATAATATTTTTACCATCTTCACAAAATGTTATATATATTACTAGTTACGGTGTAATATATTTGCATATAATTACGAAATTTCGCATAGCAAACTTCTAAAGCAGTCCGTAATTCTTAACACTTCCCGAAATACATTATTAACTTTTCCAATCCAGCTGTTAAAACAAGAATTACAGTAATTCCGTTTCCCCAACAGCGTATACACAGCACGTGTTAAATTGATGCAACTGCTGAAAAGAAGCCATGACAAAGCCGAACTGCAATAACTTATACCAGAAATCAATTTCCATCATAAAAATTTCTCCGTTTAAGAGATAAGTTGGAACACCATTTGGCAGCAGTAACCATCCCCCATCTACTGCAGTATTAGCGAAAAGAGAATTAAAAGTAGAAAGAAAAAACATCACGGCTATTATAAGGCTCTATAGAAAACTAAAACTATTTTCCGTTGGCTAATGGTTAACCGATACGTTAAGGGGCTGAGGCACTGAATTACTCCGCCATCTTTGCCTTTGTTCCTCACCAAAACGGCTTTTCTGCCGATTGTAAAGTGATGGCTCTATTACGCTCTGTTGGATTTTTGGCTCCAGAAAATGGGTTTTGGTGGATTCTTTGGCGACGTGGGTGAAATGTTTTAATGAGAAAAAAACTTTTCCCTTTTAATGGTTCTGCAAAATGAGGGCATTTGGTGATAATACCTAGTAATTTAAGGCGATATGAAAGAGTTTAGACCGAAACTTATCCGTACAAGCGAATGCATTTAATATGAATGAATCTTTTCATTAGTATTTTCAGACGTATATGTGGAATTTTCGTAGATAACATTAATGATCATATTTACTTTAAATTAACTTCTTTTTTTTTTTTAAATTCTTATTGTATTTTGTTTAATATTGCTTTAAATTGTTTATCTTTACTTTTTGGAAAAGATTAATGCCTAATTTCCTTTTAAGGGACAATTTATTTTTATGTTTAATTCGTTTTTAAAAACAGAATTTTTGCAGATTGTCCTTTTTGTACTATTGCTTAAAATATATAAAAATATTTTCTTTGAAAAATTACTAAAAAAGTCTCCGTCAATAACAATTTATGTAAGAGGTAATTAACCTTATTATTTCATGATATTATTTCAGATTATCATTTTTTGTTTTGTTAGTATTTCAAACACAGATATTACGTTCTGTTAAAACTGTTTTCAAATAATTTCAATTATTTTTAATTATTTCAATTATTTTCAAAAAATTTTCTTTGACTATTTACATTTACTATCCTTTAAAATAACTAATTTACTAATTAATTTAAAACTTTAAATTGACTGATATTTACTATAGTTTTAACTTTATAGTTTACATTTTTTTAAATTTTTGTATCAGAAATAACAACCCCAACTCCATAAATACGTTGTTTTCGTTAGTAGGATATTAATTCGCTACATTTATTGCATCATCAAATGGTCATAAATCAAATATGCTTTAGATTAATATTTTTTTATTTATCTTTTTGGATAAAAAAGTAATGACTTACTTTATCATTGCTTGCTTACTTAAATACTATTTAAGAAAGTTAACATGTCTAGTAACATCCAGTCAAATTAAATACAAAATTGAATTCAAATTCATATTTCCTAATTCCATAATCTTTCTGGACCAAATCTTCAATAAATATGATTATTTTCAAATAAAGTCTTAAAAATTGTTGTTACTAATCCCACTTGATCACCTACACCAGGTCCGAAAGACTTCGTCTTAGATTACTGGCCCATGCCTAAGAGTCCATGACTATGCTGCTTCACTTTAGTGAGGAACCACGAGGGCTGAAGTCTGATTAAACCTCAAGACAACGATTTACGATCATATTAGACCGGAACCTACGGTTTAAATTGGATTCCGAACCATAACAAACAACAATAGTCCCACCGGGACTGAAGTCCGAAGCCTGTGTCACCGAGAGTCAGAGCGCTGGATACTCGGCCATTCTGGCGGAGTCTTAAAACTTTCATTTATCCATCAAAGCTAATTCAGTACCATTCGTATATATTTTAAATAATTGTAATTTATATTTTCAAATTATTTATATTTTCAGATTCATTCAGTCAGAAATTGATTTGATATTTTTCGAAGGTAAATTACTTTCATTGTATTTTCAAAATTTTTTGTGGTATCGCGTTGCCAAATCTGGTTCAGATTAATGCAACTTTCAGTAATAGCCCTCACCTTTAAATCCGCAGTAAAAATGTCTTGCCATTGAAAGCAATGACCACAAATAACGCAAAACAAATGGCCTTCATTCTTTACCGAAAGCCACCGTCACACAAACAGCAAACAAATAAAAAAGGCCCCAAATATACTTCATTCGAATCGAGGCTTTTTTCAAATCCCGCAGTCCTTGTTGCCACAGCTGATCTATGATTTCCAACATTTCTCTTTTAGACAGGAAGCGGTTTGGCCTTTCTTAGTTGTTTACCTCCTGCTTATCCCCCTAGCTTAAAGACAGACGGGTTCTCATTCGCCGGAGTTTATTCCTAAAATATATTAGGTCGAGTCCCGTTGGTTAGAACTCTATTTTTCGGCGTCATATCGCCAGACGCCATTTTTTATTCGTGGGGGCCTCATAAGCGCTCCCGCTGGTCAGGTAAATGTTGGCAAACTGTTCAAAATTTATGTAGACTCCATTTTTTCTTTGATGGCGGGATTTCGGAATCGGTGGAAGGAAACTTTATTCGAATCTTTTTTTTTTTTTTTTTTTCACTTTTATCCTTCTACTTTTATATATTCAGGAATGTTATCTTTGGAAACCGATTTTGAGTAAAATGTGCCTGGGTTTTCTTTTCGATTTTTTTGGGTCTCAATAGAGTTGAAATGAGGTATTTGATATCGCTGTTCACCAGAGATGCACGAATAAAATCGAAATAGTATGAATAAATATGTACTAATAGAAAAATCCACGTACATAAAGTATTGCATAACTGCTGGTTAAGCTGAAATGAATGGATATATCCAACCTATAAAGATAAAAATGTAGAAATATAAAAAGTTCAAATACTTAATATATTATACAAGTGTTCATTTCAAATAATATTATGTTCAAAAAGTAAGATCGATTTTCAATTTAAATTTCCCGGGGCTTATAGAATTTCAATTTTTTTCTTGTTGAAAATGGTAACACTCTCCTCGACAGCTGTGTGAAATTTGACGTCAAAATATTCATTAGTGTTTGGGTTACGCTTGGCTTTGTGAGATTCTAAAATTGATTCCAGTAATTTTTCAAATGTCTGAATTAATTGAGCAAAGAACTTGCATTACATTTTGTTTGCGGAAACGCATCGAATGTTGCAGAAGACATTCGGTGAGCATTCCTATATCAGAAAGAAATGTTTAGAAGTGGTATAAACAGTTCAAAGAACGCATATAACGCATTAAAGACGAAGAGCTCTCAGGTCGACCATCAACCTCAACCGTCGAAGCTCACGTCCAAAAAAAATAAAACGATTTGATGCTTGCAATACGTCAATTTACAAACTATTAGTTGGAGTTTGCCAACATTGCCTGAGACGTTGTTGATGATGTTGGAATTTCAAAAGGATCGGTCAATTACATTTTTGCCTGTGAAGGCAAACTCGTCAAATTTCGATTGATATCGAAAACACTGAGTGTGCCAGCTCACACTGCATTTATTCTTCATGACATTTTCGCCAACAATGAAACTCGTATCGTTCCACAAGCACCGTATTCACACCGTGCGAGTTCTAGCTATTAATAAAACTCAAAAGACCACTCCGGGGACACCGTTTTGAGTCGACTGAAGAGATTCAACATGAATCGCGGCGCTTTGAATGCCTTCCCTGCCGATGACATTTTAGCATGCATTGTGGATTGGAAAAAGTTGGCATAAGTGCATTGTGTCGGGGGGGGGGTTACTTTGATATCGATGAAATAAATTTGGAAGTATAAATAAAGAGTTTTTTGAAAAAAAGTAATTGGTCTTACTTTTGGGCACAGTAGTATTACAAAACTGCAGCTTAAGTCGAAATGAAGGAAAATTTCCAACCTTAAGAATAGAAGTGTAGAAAGATAAAATATCTAAATACGTAATTTACTATATAAGTATAAAATTCGTTTCAAGTATAGCATTGAAACAAAAAAAATATGGAAACTAAATGAATAAAAATGTACTAATATAAAGCTCTATGTGCATAAAGTGTTACATAACTGCAGCTTAAGCCAAAATGAATGGATCTATCCAGCCTATAAGAATAAAAATGTAGAAATATAAAATGTCTAAATACTTAATTTATTGTAAAAGTTCAGGGTTCATTTCAAATATAGCATAAAATCAAAAATATATGGAAAATAAATGAATAAAAATGTACATGAAAAAATAAAATGCGAAAGGTATTGCATAAAATGGTTATAAAGGAATGAATTTCGAAATCATATATGTAAAAAGGAATTGAGATAAAAGACTAAATTCAAAACTAATCATACCAAACTATTCATAGTTTAAAATGATGAATAGAAATAAGGGTATAAAGAAACTTAATAAAACAAATACAATGATAAAAAGATTGTTGAATGCCAAAAGACTTATGCAATTGTAGAAAAAGATGAAACGTTAAAAATAAATGCATGAATAGCGAAACTATATAAATAGAAATGCAGTCAGAGTAAAGTCTGATGGGCTGTCTAAGTCTATCTAAAGTCTGTTGTATAAAGGTAGAGTTAAAATTACTCAATAAAAATATAATAACATTGTGACTGAATGCATAAATTGTACTGTTAAAGAATTTTAATGTGAAATACATTATATAATTATATTGTAATAGAAATGATTTATAAAAATGAATAAGTATTGAATGAATATAAATAAAAATGTATTGAGAGAAGAGGATATATTAAAAAACACTTAAACAAAACCAGCATTAATTAAAAATTAACTAATATTGTAACAGAATTAATAAAAATAAACTGATAAAAGCAGTTGAACGCCAAAACTATCATACAACCAAAGAAAAAGTAAAATGTGGAAAAGAAATTAAGTAATATTGAATATCCTTGAATAATTGAATCATTTTATTTTATTTTCTCCATTCTATCCTTCCAAGAGACACACAACTCCAAACAGCGATAATAATGCGTGACTGACAAGGGAAATGCACATTAAGCTCACAATAATAACTAATAATTGTCAACCAGGTGCCTCCCAATCTTACAAATATACAAGGGGATCGTTCAATTTGTGTGCGGATAATAATATAGCCAGCTGTATGCATACTTGTCGGATGTTGAGGTTGTCCTCCCTTAACTGGTGTAGTTCTAAGATATCCAGAACAGAAGACCAGAGCTGAACTTATTATCACCCACTGGTACCAACAAGTTCTTAAACTGTTATCAAAACGTTTAAGATTACCGGCAATTACCCAAATAACATTCGACCATATTATCCCAAATATTATTACTCCTTCCCAGTTTGACAGTTTGAATCATTGACAACGTCAATGCATATGACGACAAAGCATCCTTCTGTAACTTATAAACAGCATCCAAATTACCTTAAGATATTTTTGTAGGCCAAGGTAGGCGCACATTTATGCCTCTTAATGGCCTTATCTAATGCGCAATTATAATCATTTGCAAATATATTTAATGCAAACCTTTATGCAAAGTTTGCTAATGGTCCAACAACTCTTACTTGGTGCGCTAATTTTAATGATAATGAGTGTATTACTCTAGAGACTAATGGAAATTATTAAAATATATGATAACAGAAAACACATTGTAAATAATATTAACAACATATTAATATAACAACAGTGTAAATAATATTAACAATTTAGCGATTCAAAATCTGCTGTATTAATTCCCTGATCTATTATGTTATTTCGCATCAGACAATTTACAACCAAAATTTAACTAAATCTAAGTTTTCTAAATATTAGCTTATTTTATGCAGTGAAAATAATCTACATAAAAATAGTGTAATTAATGGTCATTCGCTAATATTAATAACGACTTTTTTTTTGGAAACCCATCTTCTGTTTATACATTCTAAATCATATGACAAGATTTACGAATAACGTAGTAGAATAGAATAGTAGAGGGGGAGGGGGGGAAGAAGAAGAAAAAATAAATCAGCTAATTCAAGAAAAACAAATTTTATCTTTATGTTGAATGGCTTTTTAATGAACCATTTTAAATAGCTATAAACATAAACAACGTTAAAAATAAAAAATGATACATATTTTAAACAAAGCTGTTCATATTGGAAAAAAACATAAATGCACTCTTATTTTAAAACTTTATAGAAAACGTTTCTCTGTAAATACCATATGATAGTGGATATCATATGGTATTTACAGATAATCGTACTGGAAATGACAATCGCTTGCATCGAGATATGCATGCGTGTTTCCTATGGTTGCTGCACTATCCAATAGCCTTGTGCTCACAAAAGTGAATGCCGCATATAGTTGAGTAACTAAATCTTTGCTCCCTACTAACTGAAATGCCATCTGTCTATTCCTTTATATGTCTCTATAGAATAATGTTTAAAGGAGGTCAAACTGTTATTAGCAGAGGCAACACAACGCGACCTTGTCATCCAATCATCCGATGATAATAGCCTGGGATGACCACGTTATAGATAGTGAGCCGTATATCGCCTCACAGTTTATAATGATTGTCACTACATTGACTGTGGATCAAGTGCAGATGGAAATATTCGCGAACCGTATAACTATCATTACGCAAAGCTTACCGATATTTACAATCAAAGCGAGTCCATTAATTGATGTTCAATTGCATATTAGACTCGCACCTGCCTTCCATTTCTATTTAAACATTTCCAGAAACTTATAAGCGTATTTTTTTTTTATTCTTTTAAATTTGTTCTTTTAATACATTCTGTAGTTTCACAAGCTTCCGATAAATTTCATCTTCCGTGCACCAGTTGTGACGTCATAAGTCCTTTCTTTATCTTTTTCTCGAAATCTATGCACCATTGTGGCATGGTTCTTTAAGAAGGATTTATGAGCCCCTGAGTTAGAAATCTGGCTCTGAACAGTTTGTGCTGTGTTGCCCAAACACACTGCAGATAATGGTTCTAGCAAACAAAATGTAAATTTTAATATCTCAAGTTTTTTTTTTTATAGTAACTTATTATTTTTGCTTGTAAAGTATTTGTGTCTTAACTACATTGTCTTCCCACAGCTACAGTTAAACATGCAATTGTTGATATATTCTTTTAGTCACGTTGCGATTTATTTGGTGGTCTAATCCATGTATTACAAATGGTTATAAGTAACGACCCAAATACTTGAAAAATTTCATATTGAAATCTTATTATCATTAAAAAATTATCATTGATATACTTTTATGCTATCATTATTAAATTATCATTGATATATCTTTATGCTATCATTATTAAATTATTATTGATATACCTTTAATATATCATTATTAAATTATCATTGATATACCTTTCTTTTCTTCTTAATTATTCCAAAGTAGCACTATTCACGAATGATGTTTGAATAGAAATCATTTAACAAAAGAATATATAATAAAAATATATGGAAGTAAAGTAGAATGAAATAGCATTAATATATATATTTCCTATTATTGAAATAAGCTTAATTATAGTAATTTATAAAATGGGATATACAATCAAAGTCAAAAAAATGTTTATAAGACCCTTTAACAATCTTAATTGTGGTAACTGAAGAGTTATTTGCAATGTTATTTTTATAAACTCATCAACCATTTTTAAATGTTTATAATTTTATCACTTAAGCACAGTTGTTTTCTGGGTTTATAATTTTGGAAAAAATTTCTTAAAAATCCCTAACCAGTAGCTAATTTTATTCAGTAAATAGGCTTTAATTTAATTCTTTGAACCTTTTTTTGAAAGTTGATTCAATAAAAAAAAATTAAAATATGGAATACAAATTTTAAAGCCCTTTATGAAATCAAAATGGACAGGGAATTAACGTAATTACTGATACAAAGGAAATTATATGCATTTCTGGCGCTCGCAGATGTCATTATATACGTGGACATCAAAGACTAATATTATTTTAATAATACGGATGCAAATATTTATTTTTCTGTAATTGCGCTAATTAAGGTTTCCATAAATAATATCCTATGACAGCCCTGACACGTTTACACATTCATTACCCTAATGGCTGAATTTGAATAATAAATGGAAATATTTGTAATATGAATCTTTTTTTCTCCTTTTATTAAAGAGATAGTAAGAAAAATAAGGTAAATTCAAATTAGTTGATATTTTAATGTATGTAATTATAATTTAATATATCGTGCTTATATTTGAGATAAAAATAAATGCAGTTAAATATGTTTGTCTTTGAGGGCATTTATAAATATAGCTACTCCTTAATTAGTCAATAATAATAGTGCTATTTTACATTCTTATTATAATTGAAAGGTAGCAATTTGAAGTTAATTATTAAAATAAATTTAATTAATTATATTTTCCTCAAGTATCTTATTATGAAAATTACTCTAGAGATAGTAAATATTTGTAAATAACAATTACATATAAACTACTATGCGTTTAAAAATGGAAAAATCTATAACAATCTTTATAATTTAAGTATTAGTAAGTGGTTATTTTAAAGAGCTCATGGTTTTTGTTATTACAACAATTAATAACTGTCAATCAATTTTAATTATTATTCTATTTTATTTATATCATCAATATGCATAATAAATAATGTATTAGATTAGAGAAAATTAATAAACATTTTGCAATTGAATAAATTCAAGGCATTTGTCAAATAAGCAATTTCTTTTTAACATCTAATTTAATTTCTATGATTTATTATAGATGGAATATTTTTGTTCAATTTACTTTTTCTTAAAACGACATTTAAATTATTAGCAAAAATAATTAATTACTTTATAGCTTTTAGGAAGCTTTATAATAGTTTGAATATTTCATGAATAACAACAAAATAATATATTTTTTTTTTAAATTTATTAAATAAAATACTTAAAACTTAATTTAAATTCCAGAAATTAAAATAATTTCAGATATTCTCAAGAACCTATCCAGAGATTCTTCAATATTAATAAAAGATATGATTCATATTCTTCAATATTTATGAGTCGGCATCAATAAATTATTATTAATATTTTTAATATTTTTAATATTAGAACTAATCAAAGTTAAATGAAAAAATTGGGTTCCAAACTTATGATTATTATTATTATTATTTTTTTAGCTATTTAATAATTGCCACGAAGTTACATTTTCTATCATGCACAAAAAATCCTTACATAAGAAATGATGCAATTTTCACAGCACTCTCAACAATCAGTACTTTTCCAACAAGAACATGAGTCATTCATTACTGCATATACCAGGTCGAACGAGATACAAACTACCCTTGAGATATCTTCCAGGCTATGATTAGTTTCTGCAAACCCATTCTTTCGAGCAATTGTCGACTATTCTCGGTAGGATTTCTCAACCCACATCCCCCCCCCTTTGATTGGTCGCTTGGCCCCTAGGACGACCCTTTATTAATATCATCCGACCACCGCAAATCAAATGGCGTCCTAGGGAATTTCTGGACATCCATTGCTCTAGTACATCTTCCATGAATAGGAGCGGGAAGAATGAAGTCTTAATTGTTAACGACCATTTGGAGATACCAGAAAGGCCGTTGCATTATAATTATGACTATTTCAGACGTATATAATTAGATTTGTCTTCCCTCATTTCTGATGAGGCAGCTGAGTGGCGTTCTTAAATCAACTGTATTTATGTATAATTATTAATGCTTTCTAACAGAAATGATTAAAATGGTCAGATGAGTTTAACTCAGTAACATCATGCATTCAATTCAAATATATTGGTGTTGAATATATTTAGAATAAATAATTTAAGTATAGAATTTTAGTGTATGAAGGAAGTCAAACATGTTGCACGTAAAGTAGAATAATTGTTCAGCACCTCTATTTAATCAGCCGATCATTTAAATTTTAAAATTCGAAAAATATCATTAAAATTAACCAAATTTTCACATATCGTTTGAGAAATTAACATTGAATACGTAGGGGTCTGAATGGCAGACTGTCTAGCAGTCTGGCCCTCCATGCCAAAGGTTTCAGGTGCGAGTCCTGTCTGTTGCAGTAGCTCTCAAATTGAGCCCAATTTCTTCTATGGGATGCGGCCCGATGTCCAATGGGGTAACGCTGTGACGTTTAGTACCATTGGCTTCATGTGCGAATCCCGGCGGTGCAATATATGTTTATAGTTGTTCGGAATCAATTTTAAAAGAAGATAATCCAGTGATAAGATAAAACCAAGATAAAATGAAATTATGGTTGTTGTTGTAATGCAGCTGGCAATACAGGCAGTTAATCTTTATGTCATAAACAAGGGCTGCACAGCAGCTACTCAATTAGCACTAACCTGGGGGCAGGTGTAGCTTGATATTTGCTATGGCTGCGGGTAACACTCAGAATCTACGGGTTAAAATGGATTTCAAATACCTACAAACAACCATGGCACTGCCGGGATCCGAACGCGATACCTATGGTACAGAGTGCCAGAGAGCTAACCACTCAGCCATCAGATCATCATAAAATGAAATTATGATAATCGAATCCTACACCGATAATATCTTGCTTAAAAATTGTAACTGCTTTAAAAAAAATTAAAAAAGGAATAATTTCAGAAGAATATTTTTTCAAAATAATTTTACCTCTAAAGTTGTTCCTTGATCAATAATGCTTTTCATCAATTATATTAGACCTATATATGCCATTATATAATTTCATATACTATATATACATACACATTTAGTTTAAACATATATATAATTTAAATACATATATAGTTTAAAAGATGACACATGTATACATTTTTATTCTACATAAAGACTATTTCGTCGTAAAACGTTGTTTGTTTGTTCGCAATAAGTGAATATGACAAATTCATTAATTTCAGATGAAAATCATTAAGTAATTTATGAAATAATCAATTTATCTATGAGAATTGATATAATAGAACACACAAAATAATAGATTAAATCTATTAAAATATCAAGTTTATTAAAGCAGTTCATTGGAAAATCCGTCATTTCCGTAATATACGAATAATTTTTAGTAACCAATAAAATTATTAGTGCAATTAATCAGTTAAACGAGTTAAATAAATAATCTGTTTATATTTCCTTAAAAATATTAGCTAATTAAATTTTTGTAAAAAAAATATTAGATAAGTTATGTCTCTGTACTATTGTTTTGAACTTGAATATAATACACCTTTAAGAATGAGGTCCATATTAATACAACATAAATTAAATAGATATTTCGAAAAGAAATTTATGACAAGCATACTTTTATTGGTAATAAAAAATATAATTTTTGTGATTTTAATGAATTACGAAATATTTCAAGTTGCACTAAGCATCTTTTCTGGTATATTATTGAAGCCAAAAAAGATTGCAAGTAGTTTTAGTTAAAATGCCAACAGCAATAGTGCAAAATTATACGATGTCTATCGCAGCAACACTAAATAATTTAATTTACCTACTTTACAAATTGTTATATTACCAGCCACGGTTATATATGTACATACACTTACGAAATTTCGCTGAGCAAACTTTTAAAGCAGTCCGTAATTCTTAACACTTCCCGAAATACATTATTAACTTTTCTAATCCAGCTGTTAAAACAAGAATTACAGCAATTCCGTTTCCCCAACAGCGTATACGCAGCATGTGTTAAATTGATGCAACTGCTGAAAAGAATCCATGACAAATCCGAACTGCAATAACTTATGCCAGAAATCAATTTCCATCAGAAAAATTTCTCCGTTTAAGAGATAAGTTAGAACACCATTTGACAGCAGTAACCATCCCCCATCTACTGAAGTATTAGCGAAGAAGCGAATTAAAAGTAGAAAGAAAAAAGATCATGGCTATTATAAGGCTCTATAGAAAACTAAAACTATTTTCCGTTGGCTAATGGTTTACCGATACGTTAAGGCAGGCGAGACACTAAATTACACCGCCATCTTTGCCTTTGTTCCTCACCAAAAGGGCTTTTCTGCCGATTGTAAAGTGACGACTCTATTACGCTTGGTTGGATTTTTGGCTACGGAAAATGGGTTTTGGCGGGTTCTTTGGCGACGTGGGGGAAATGTTTTAATGAGAAGAAAACTTTTCCCTGTTAATGGCTCTGAAAAATGAGGGCACTTGCTGATAATACCTAGTAATTTAAGAAGATATGAAAGAGTTTAGACGAAAGTTATCCGCACAGGCGAATGCGTTTAATATGAATGAATCTTTTCATTAGAATTTTCAGCCGTATATGTGGAATTCTTCGTAGATAACATTAACAATGATATTTACTTTCAATTAACTCTTTTTTTTCATTTCAAACTGGGATTTTTTTTCCTTTTTTTTTTTTTCATATTTGCTTTAAATTGTTTATCTGAATTTTTTAAAAAAGCAGACTGTCTAATTTCCTTTTAAGGAACATCTTATTTTTATGTTTAACTCGTTTCTAAACAAGGAATTTTTACAGATAGTACTTTTAAACCATTGTTTAAAATATCTGATAGTCAGGTTTTTTTTTTTTTTTTTTTTTTTTTTTTTTAATTGAAAAATAATTTTAAAAGTTACCGTCAGTAATAATTTATGTATAAGGTAATTGAATTAATTACTTCATTCTTTACAGATTATTATTTTCTTTTGTTTAGTTTAGCATTTCAAAAATATATATTACGTTCTGTTAAAACTATTTTCAAAACTAGTATATAAATTTACTGTACCTAAAATTAACATTTCACCATTTTTATTTTATTTTCATATCAGAAATATAAAAACAACTCCAACTCCATACGCAAACATCTTTTCGTTAGCAGAATATTAATTAGCTATATTTATTACAATCACATAAATTGGTCTCACCAAGCTGAAATATGCCTTAGAATAATATCTTTTTTTATTGATTTTTTTTTTGGATTAAACGAATAATGACTTACTTTATCATTGTTTGAATACTTAAGTATTATGTAACATACTTGGTAACATCCAGACAAATTAAATACGAAATTGAATTGAAATTCACATTTCCTAATTCCATAATCTTTCTGGATCAAATCTTCAAGAAAATCAATTATTTTCAAATAAAGTCATAAAACTTGTTGTTACTAAACCCCCTTGATCACTTACACCAGGTTCAAAGTACCTCGTCTCAGGTGGCTGCCCTAGGCCTAGGCTATGCAGCTTCACTTTATCGAGGACCCACGAGGGCTGAAGATTAACTAAACCTCAAGACAACGCTTTATGAAAATATTAGACCGAGATCTACGGTTTAAGTGAATTCCGAACCACTACAAACATCCATGGCATTGCCGCGACTCGTACCCGAAACATGGAGCACCCAGGGTCACAGCACTAGACACTCGGTCATTCAGGTCCACTTAAAACACCAGATTTGTCCATGAAAGCTAATTCAGTACCATTTAACATAATTACAAATTATTTTTTCCAGATTACACGAAAAATGCAAATCATTTAACCAGAAATTGATTTGATATGTTTCTAAAGTAATTGTCTTTTATTGTATTGCAAAATTTCTGTTGTATCGCGTTGCCAAATCTGGTTCAGATTAATGCAACTTTCAGTAATAGCCCACACCTTTAAATCCGCAGTAAAAATGTCCTGCCATTGAAAGCAATGACCACAAATAACGCAAAACAAATGGCCTTCATTCTTTACCGAAAGCCACCGTCACACAAATAGCAAACAAATAAAAAAGGGCCCAAATATACTTCATTCGTATCGAAGCTTTTTCAAATCCCGCAGTCCTTGTTGCCACAGCTGATCTATGATTTCCAACAATTCTTCTTTGGACCGAAAGCGGTTTGGCCCTTTTTTAGTTGTTTACCTCCTGATTATCCCCCTACCTTAAAGACAGACGGGTTCTCATTCGCTGGAGTTTATTCCTAAAACATATTAGGTCGAGTCCCGTTGGTTAGAACTCTATTTTTCGGCGTCATATCGCCAGGCGCCATTTTTTATTCGTGGGGGCCTCATAAGCTTTCCCGCCGGTCAGGCAAATGTTGGCAAACTCCTCAAAATTTATGTACACTCCATTTTTTCTTTGATGGCGGGATTTGGAATCGGTGCAAGGCAACTTTATTCGAATCTTTTTTTCACTTTTATCCTTCTAGTTTTATATATTCAGCAATGTTATCTTTGGAAACCGATTTCGGGAAAAGTGTGCCCGGGTTTTCTTTTCGAATTTTTTTTTGGGTAGCAATAGAGTTGAAATGAGGTATTTAATATAGTTGTTCACCAGAGATGTACGAATAAAAATGAAATGGTATGAATAAAAATGTACTAATAGAAAAATCCATGTGCATAAAGCATTGCGCAACTGCAGCTTAAGCCGAAATAAATGAATATATCCAACCTATAAGAATAGAAAGGTAGAAAGATAAAAAGTCTAAATACGTAGTTTATTATACAAATAGTGGGTTCGTTTCAAATGTAGCATAACAAGTCAAAAAAAAAAAAAAATTAAAATCAATTTCTACTTAGTCAAAAAAGAAAAAAAATATTTTATTTACTTTTTATTTAACAATTATAATTAATATAAATATATATATACATATGACATAATCACAATATTAAGTGAAGTTAAATATAAGTATACGTTAAATAGAAAGCGAATTTCCTTGCAATTTTCCATTTTCCTTTCTATATATGGTGTTGGACTATTATATTTATACTATGCTGCTAAACATCTTAAATAAGAGAATTTTTTTTCTCCCATATAAAACTAAAATAAATTAATTAAATTTAATTAAAGAATTATTATTTGAAAATCTGTATTAACATCAAGTGCCATTCACTACGAATTTTAAAAAAATGTGTTTGAACTTGAGTGGATAAATAAAAGGTATTTTATTAACGATTGAAAGTCTGAACAAGGTACACTGCGTAAAAAAAATAGAAGGACAGTGTTTTTTAGCCAATTAATATCTCTTATTTTCTCCTAACTACCAGATATTTATGCAGATTTAGTTTAATGACCCTTTTTTTCATTTCAGGCAAAAATTAAACATCTACTACTAATATTAATAATAAAATTAGTATATATAATTTCCGGTGCGTAAAAAAAGTAGAAGGACACTTGCTAATATATTTAATTTAGTGAGTTGTTCTTTAGTTAAATAGTGATTTTGTACTTTGTTTTATCCTTTTCGTTCAAAAAAATCTAATTTGTTTAAAAGTTACGCTGTTTCTCCGTTCTCAGAAATGCCTAAAGGAATACCTTTGAACGATTTTCAAAAAGGCCAAATTTCCGCACATCAAAATGATGGTAAAGGTGTCAGAGAGTTTGCTCGATTGTTGCAGGTGAGCCCCAATACAGTTTCAAACTTTATCAGAAATCCTTATAAAAATGGAGAGAAAAAGAAGACTGGTAGACCGAAAAAGTTAACACCACCCGATGAACGAAAACTTGTTCGTGTGCTTAAGAAGAACAAAGGAAGTGTTTCAAAGGCAAGAAATCAAGCAGGACGTAATCATGTGACGAAACAAAGAAGTTTACAACTATATTAAAAGATCTAAAAAATTCATTTTCAAAAAACGGAAACATCATCCTAAGTGGACACAAGCTCACATTGATAACCGTTTAGTGTGGGCTAAGGAGCACATGTCCTGGACTACAGAATGGACTTATGTGATATTTCCGATGAAAAGAAATTTAACTTAGACGGTCCAGACGAATATCAGCACTACTGGCATTGTCTGGGGAATGAAGACGAATACTATTCAACACGACAAATGGGAGGAGAGAGTTTAATGGTTTGGTTGGCTGTTGGATACGGAGGAAGGACAAGTCTGGTTTTCTTAAATGATAGGCAAAAACATACAGACTACATTCAAGTGCTGAATTCCGAGCTTCTTCCTTATGGCTCTGACTTGGGGGGGGTGAAGAGTGAAAGTTTCAGCAAGACGGTGCTTCCATTCACACCACGACTGGAGTCAAAAATTGGTTCCTAACAAATAATGTGGATGTTTTACCATGGCCAGCCAAAAGTCCTGACCTTAATATAGTGGAAAACATCTGGACAATGCTAGTTCGTCGAGTTTATGTTGATGGAAGGCAATTTGATTCGCTAACTCAGCTTCGAGAAGCATTGAATGACTCGTGGGACAATTTTTGTAAAACAGAAGTTCAATCTCTATACAATTCACTTCCAAACAGAATATTTGAAGTTATAAAGGCCAATGGGAAGAACATTCCGTATTAAAATCACTATTTTTTCATTCATTATAATGCTGTCCTTCTACTTTTTTTACAAAGTTTCAAAAAAGAGAATCTATTTTTGTTGACATTAATATTTTATGTTTGAATACCATAATTCTGATGTTAAAATTGTATTTTTAAAATATTTGTAAAATGTTTCTAATAAAATATTTTAGTAAAAATAAAATATTTTTCGGTTATTGTTACAAAATCAAGTGTCCTTCTACTTTTTTTACGTAGTGTATATAAATATATATTGGGAGAGTGTGAGCTAATAGTAGGAATTGAGAAACAAAAAAATATCGAAACTTAATGTATAAAAATACACATGAAAAAGTGAAATGCGAAAGTTATTGCACAGAACTTATAAAAAAAAAGAATGAATTTCTAAACTATATAAATAAAAAAGAATTGGGATAAAAGGATAAGTTCAAAACTAATCATACCTAACTATTCATAGTTTAATAAGATAAATAGATTAAAAATGTTCTAATAGAAAAGTCCATGTGCATAAAACATTGCACAACTGCAGTTTATGCCGAAATGAAGGGATATATCTAACCTATAAGAAGAAAATATAGAAATAAAAAATGTAGAAATACGTAATTTATTATACAAGTACATGTTTCATTTGAAATATAGCATACAAACAAAAAATTATCGAAACTAATTTAATAAAAATGTACATGACAAAGTAACATGAGGAAAGTAAATGGATAATAATGAATAAATTTCAAAATTAGGAATTTAGATGAAAGGCTAAATTCAAAACTAATCATAACAAACTATTCCTAGCTTTAAATGATGAATAGAAATAAAGGAATACTGAAACTGAATGAAAAAAAATATATAATGATAGAATAATCATTGAATGCCAAAAGTCTTATGCAATTGCAGAATAAGACGAAACATTAAAAATAAATGCATGAATAGAGAAACGATATGAAGAGAAATGCACTCAGAGTAAAGTCTGAGGCAAGTCTATTATATAAACGTAGAGTTAAAAATTCTGAATAAAAATTTCAGAATATTGAATTTCAACTAACAAAATTGTACTGTTAAAAATTTAAATATGAAACATATTGTACAATTACATGAAAATCGAAATGTTTGATAAAAATGAATGAGTATTGAATCAACATAAATGAAAATGTATTGAGATATAATGATAAATTCATAAAATTACAAATGCAGCATTAATTAAATATATTTAATAAAACCTAACCACTATAGTAAGATAATTAATAAAAATAAAAGCAGTTAAACAACAAAACTCGCATACGAGCATACAAAAAGTAAAATGCGGAAAAAACATAAAGTAATATTTTCAATAATTAATTAGTTTTATATTGTTTTTTCCATTTATCCCTCCAAGAGACACACAACTCAAAATGGCGATAATCCAAGGGAAATACTCTTTAAGGGCGCAAGAAAAACGTATGATTGTCAACCAGGTGACTCACAATATTACGAACAGACAAGGGGATCTTTCAACTTGTGTGTGGATGTCGGATAATGATGCAACCATCTGATGGACATTGAGGTTGTCCTCCCTTAATTGATGTAGTTCTGAGATATCCAGATCAGAAGACCAGAGCTGAACTTATTATCATCCTCTGGTATCAACAAGTCCTTAAACTATTATCAAACGCCAAAGATTACCAGCAATTACCGAAATAACTATCCAATCCCTAAATATCACCCCAAATATTATTACTTGTTCACAGTTCGACATATTGATATTTGATACATCGGCAACGTAAATGCATGTGATGACTAAGTGTTCTTCTATAACTCATAAACAGCATGCAGATTACCTTAAAGTATTTTTACAGGCTAGGGTGAGAGCCCATTTATGTCTCTTAATGGACTTATCTAATGCGCAATTATAATCATTTGCAAATATATTTACTGCAAACCTTTATGCAAAGTTTGCTAATGGTCCAACAGCTTTTATTTGGTGAGCTAATTTTAATGATAATGAGTGTAGTACTCTAGAGACTAATGGAAATTATTAAAATATATGATAACAGAAAGCACATTGAAAATACAATATATTAGTGTTAAATGAATATTTCACAACGTTTTGCAATATGTGTTTTATGTAACAACATTGTAATAATAAATAAGATAAAGTAATAATGAAACTGAAGAAAATGAATATAATGGTTGTTCGCGCCAACGCGCAAGGACGCCTGCGAGCGCATAAGTGTGAGTCTTCAGTGTAATGCCAGAGAGGCAAGAGTGAACATCACGGCTGCGAGTGGCTGTGACTGTCATGTAAATAAAGTGTTGTTAAGTTTGCATTGTGATAACTTATTGTGTGAGTGTGATACAGTCCACTTGAGAAAGAGAATATGTGTGAGTGCTATTAACGACAACATTTTGATCCTAGCAGAGCCGGAGAGTGGCTCAAACCTGTGGATAACATAAGTCAAGAGAAAAGCTTTGTGAAATAAGTAAGTGGAAAAAACTTTTAAATCCATATATTTAATATTTTGTGCAAACATGTTTAAAGGTGCCAAAAAAGAAGATTTGTGGCTCATTGCCGCAGAAATAAATTTGATAGTATCTGAAAAATTAACAATTTCAGATTTATATGATGCAATTGAACAAAGTGATGTGTTTAAAAATAGACCAGACATGGTTAAAGACATTGCCAACATGATTATTGACAATCGTAAAAATGAGGAGCAACGGCAAATAGATCTGGAAAAATAAAATTAGAACGAGTTAAAAATGAATTAGAACTCGCAAAAATTAAAAATGAAAGTAAATCAGAAGTGTGTGAAGGTGAAGCCAAACCAGATACTATTGATCAAGTAATAAAAAGTGTTCGAACTTTAACTGTCAGAATTCCCACTGACCGGAAGGGTGGAGTTTTTTCTTTAATTCTTTAGAACGCGCATTTAGTATTAAAGAAGTACCTGAGATATATAAAGCTGAGATTCTGTTAAATTTATCAGAGAAAAAGCTTCTAATATAATAACTTATTTAAGTGATGAAGATATAAAAAACTATGAGACAATTAAGTCAGTTGTGTTGCGAGAGTATGAGCCTTCACCAAAAGCATGCTTAGAAAATTTTAGAAAAGCTGAGCGCTTAAATGAATCGTATGTGCAGTTTGCGTCGCACTTAACTACTAATTTTGAATACTATTTAAAAATTAAGAAAAGTGTCGGATTATGAAACCTAAAAACAATTAATACTTCTGATAAGTTATTTCAAACTTTGATAGAGAAATCGCATCTCACATAGGTATACGGCAAGCAGATAGTTGGTTCCCCCAGTAAAATTAGCCGAAGAGTGTGATATTTATGTTGCACGCGTGGAAAGTCAATTTACGAAGGCACACGTAACTTTTCAAAAAAGTAAAACTAATTTTAGAAATTTAAAAATTGTGTCAAAAGTGTTTTATTTCTGGACATTAAAGAAGTCAAATTGTTTGTTATGTGCTAAAAGCTACAATATATTTAATTGTCCAAATTATTTAAAAATATCTGTGAATGAGAGAGTTGAACTTGTAAAACAAAACCATGTGTTTTAATTTGTTTACAGATTAATTGTTCAGTGTCTAAATGCAAAGCGAAAGCATCCGTTTTTGTAAACGTAAACACCATAAAAGTTTACACTACCCTCGCAAAAAGCGTAGAGAATCGCGATGAGTCATATCAGAAAGAACGTAATGAAATCGGTTCCAATACCCCTGTTTTCCCCAGTCAAAGAGTTTTTACCAGCCGGTGAAAGCACTTCTCCAAATAGTAATAAATTATTTGCAGCTACGAGCTTTATACCAAGTGAACCAAAAACGGTTCTATTGAGCACAGCTAAATGTCATTTTAGATAATAATTCAGGAAATCCATTAGAAGTAAGAGCGCTCTTAGATCAAGGTTCAATTGCCTGTTTTATAAATCTAAAGAATGTGCTGATCGACTTAATTTTAAAGAAAAAAACTAATCTAGTAGTATCGGGATTAAATGACGCGTCTTTAAATATTAAAAATCAAGTTACTGCTAAATTAAAAAATAATTCAAATAGCTATGAAAGAGAGTTGAAATTTTTAGTTGTTCCCTCGAATTACTAATGTAACTCCTACTCAAAAATTTTAAAACTTAATATGTATGATTTAAGTAATATTAAGTTAGTGGGTCCACAATTTAACATTCCAGGAAGAATTGATATTTTATTAGGCGCAGAGATTTTTTATAGCCTTTTGAGATCAGGACAAAATATCCCTGAATCTAACTTAGTTTTACAAAATTCGTGTTTCGGATATGTTGTTTCTGGAGTGTTCCTTGTGATTTAAGTGAGAATATTCATTGCGGATTAATTAGAGATAATTATGAGCAGTTAGATAAAACTGTTAAATCTTTCTTGGGAAATAGAAAACATAGAAATGGGCATTCCTCCTAATAATGAAACTCGGATATGTGAAGAGCATTACAAAAATAATTTTTATAGAGATATAGAAGGAAATATGTAGTTAAAATGCCCCTTAAAGAAGATCCTAAGTGTTTGGGAAAATTCCTGTGAGATATTGCGCTAAAAAGGTTAGATTCCTTATGGAGGCGATTAGTGAAAGATCCTGACTATTTATTGTTATATAAA
>BPLQ01005254.1:0-14606 GCA_021605075.1 Caerostris darwini
ATCCGTCGAAGTTATGCTGCCAATGCAACATATACTCGGTTATTTTAAAATCAAAGTTAATTTTTTCTTATAATTTTGGCAATTAATTTCTGAATATATAGATGCGCACATAATGTGTTTGTTTTAATACATTGGTTTTCACTACTTTGGCCATTATAAAATAAATATATTTTGTAAAAGTATGATAATTCTCATAGGCCTGAAAAATATTCAAGGCTGGCCGCTGGTTGGCCACCCCTGCTGCACACAATACAAAAAAATCGCCAAAAGATTGTCAAATCGCCAAGTTAAAAAACAAAATAGCTGTTGCAATTTCAATTTTCATGCTAAATCGCCATTACGCCAAATGTTATCGTTTTAACGCCAACTTTTAACCCTATTTTGCGAAAATTTATTGCTAAATTGTTATTATACCAAATTTTATTGCTCTACACGTTAAGTTTTACCACTATGCGAAAATTTATTTTTAAATCACCAAAATGTGTCGTTATCATGACGAAATTAACCGCTATTACGCTAAAATTTGCTAATACGCAAAAATTTATAGCTCAATCATCGAAATTTATTGTTATTATGCCATGATTTTATATATATGTTAACGATGCAGAAATCTGATGAAAAAACAATATAATTTAAAAACACTTAAAAAGAAAAAAACGTGGAATTATTTTGGAGGCGGAAATGATTTTATCACCTAAAAGAAGTCATTAAAAATCCTTGTAACGTCGAAGTTGTGCTGCCAACGCCACATATACTAGGTGAGATAATTCTAGAGCATTCCAGTTAATAAAGAGCCCTTTCCATCAATTCTACAGGCTGATAATAACGAACACCATTAAACTCATCTGTCATCCATTCCTGTCCTTACACGGCCATATTAAATGAATAACAAAAACGTGGGCAACAGCACAAAAATACAACAAAATATAGAAATTCAATGAATTTCAGATATTTTATCAACTGATGTGAAGTGCAATAACCCGTTCTAAAAGTCAAAAGTCCATAACTCGGATTCAAATAAGGGCTTCAACAAAATCTTAACTGAATATTTAACTTATTTATTTTGAATGAAAAAATTTCAATAATCAAATACAAATAACTAATAAGGTAAAAAAATAAATTTGTTTTATATTTTAATGGGTGGCAACATCTTAACAAATGCTTTTATATTAATGTATCAATGGCAAGTCAATTCCTACTTTTTTTTTCACTATACTGCAGAAAGTCCTTTATAAATAATTTTCATTCATTTTTTTTAAATTTCAATTTAAATACATTATTGGAGCTATTTAGTGCTTTATTACAATTTTTGTGTCTTGAAATCATAGAAAGAATAGCACAGAATATTTTCAGATAGTTTGATAGTTTCGGGAGGTAATGCTACTCGCGTCCGTGACAACCGTAAGTCACGCGTGCCTCCTGTGTGGTGCTAAACTAAGTACTGGAAGAAAATTAAATCCATGCGCGCGCATCACACAACAATTCCACCGCTCGAAAAGGATGCTGACAACATAGCAATTTCCCCGGCTGATAAAGCCGAAGCAATTGCCGACTGTTGGAAGCTCCAATTTGAGCAAAATCCTAACATGAGCCACGAATTCACAAACAATTTAATTGCTTCTGAAACAAATAATTATCTCAACACTCCTCACGTTAACTTTAATTATCACATCACCGCCCAGGAAATAATAGAATTTATTAACTCACTAGACCCACATAAAGCAACTGGGCATGACAAAGTAAATAATAATATGATCAGACACCTACCACTTAAATTTATCTGGTGGCTCATAGTAATTTTAAATGATATTTTAAATCTCTCCTATTTCCCAGACGCATGGAAAACAGCAATCATTACACCTATTCATAAACCAGACACAAACCCATCGCTGCCAAGTAACTACAGGCCAATCTCGGTTCTCAGTAACTTCAGTAAAATATACGAATTCGCTATTTTAAACAGAATTAACAATTTCTGCGACAACAGTAACATTTTAATTCCGGAGCAGTTTGGTTTCCGTAAAAATTTAAGTACCACACATCAACTGCTCAGAGTAACTGAACTCATTTACCACGGATACAGCACACGAAAATTAACTGGTGTCTTATTTCTTGACATCGCGAAAGCGTTTGACAAGATATGGCACACCGGTTTAATTTTCAGACTTAAAAAGCCTAATTTCCCGCTACCGCTTACACTTATTATTAAATCTTTTCTCGAAAACCGTTCTTTCCAAGTAAAATTAGACAACATAATTTCTACCAGTCGTAAAATTAAAAGCGGACTACCCCAAGGGTCAATTTTATCACCGCTATTATTTAATATTTACGTAAACGATTTTCCACGCGACACCGACATACACACGGCCATGTACGCGGACGACACGGCAATAATCACCCAACACACCCATGCATTCACTGTTTACTTCAGACTCCAAAATTTTATAGAAAAACTTGAAAGATGGCTATGCCTCTGGAAAATAAAAGTCAATCCTAATAAATGTGCAGCGTTAATTTACCATAGAAGAAGATCAACTGTTAATATGTACCAATTTCAAATATTTAATGAACCAGTGCCTTTTGTTTACGAATACAAGTACCTGGGGGTTATTCTTGATAGGAAACTAAACTATAGCAAGCATTTAAATTACACCATGGGGAAAGCGATTAAAGCTAAACGCGTAATCACTCCTCTCATAAACAAGAAAAGTAAACTTTCGATCGGAGGTAAACTCACCAGCTATATTTCTCTCATAAGACCGATTTTATTATACGCCGCGCCAGTCTGGATAAACTCCGCCATTAATTCGCTCAAAAAATTTCAAGCATTCCAAAATCAATTTCTTTTAACCATTACCGACGCACCACTCCATTACAATAGATATAGGATCCATAACGAATTAAATCTCGAACCGTTTTTAAATTAAGCCAAAAAATTATCTGAAAATCTGCTTCTCAAAATTCCAATCACTAAAAATCCGCTTCTCTTAAATCTTCCAGACTATAATCACAATTCCACATACGCTAAAAAACGACCACGTTCAATTTTCAGTCAAGATTTTAATTCCTTTCCCATCGCGAAACGCATCCATATCGATCCCGGATAATTTATTTAATTTGCGTAACAACTCTCTGTCCAAGTGGATTTACAATTCACACCATTAATAATGCATCTCTCGCTTACACGTTCTTCCGCCGACCTTCGAGTACCGTCGTTTACGTTCGCCTTGCATCTCAACCGCTCTTGATATGTGTGATAGACTCTGCCCTCTCTTTCCTTTCTGCATTGCATTGGTAAAATTTTAATGTTACTCCATATATTTATTATAAATAAATATTTAATTTAACTATTATTTTTACATTTTTAGAAAAAAATTAAAAAAATTTTTTTTTTATAAACACTAACAGTAATTTCTCTTCTTATTTTATACAGAGCATGTGCTCCTTTAATGTTAATTTTTTCTCAGTAACTTAATTTGGTGAATTATAATTTTATGATACTTAAATTCTTCGGAGGTACAGGGTGATCCCTATGGACTCCAATAAACAATAGCCTCTGCTCTGCTGTGTGGTGCTAAATGAGTAACAGCTAGAGACTATGGCTAAGTAAAGTCACCAAATATGGTAATCCAAGTTTCTTGCATTGTTTGCAATGCACTTCACTTACAGTTGCAACCCGTTACTTGTCGGACTTTGGCGAAAAGAATTTTTGATGCCAAATCCCAATGGTCCCTATTCTGTAATTTTACCTAATATTGCCCCACGTTGATGAAACTAAGAATGATGTTACAAGGTTTGTTTTGTCACGGTAATTAAATTATACTTAAGTACAACAATGCAGTTTAAATAAATAAAAATATAATACCATAACATATATTATAATATTAATAACACTTCAATAAAATTTTATTACATTTACATAATCGCAACAAAGCGAAATATAAAATAGACTATAAAATGTGATCAAAGAAAGATAAATCAAAATCTCTTTGTTGATCTACATTTTTCAGTTTACCAAGAACCCTTTGATGAGAAAATTGCTGATTCTATAAGCATATTGGTAATTTTGTTCTCTTTGAAGAAACTTAAGTAAAAAAGTCAATATATGCTTTTGGAAGATCATTGCCTTTTAAATCTTACTCAAACTCCATAAAGTGCGTTCATCTTATTGTCCCTTTTCATTCATAGCTGCAGACTTAATATATTTTTTTAAATACATGTTCAGAAACTCTTAATAACAAGGTTATAAAACTTCAATATGGGATCAATCAATTATTAATACTTTTCTCCTCTGTTCTCATAAACAGAGCTTATTTGTTTTCTTGTATTTAATAGCTTCACTTAATAAACGTTTCTTCTTCTTCTTTTTCTTTATTGACGCAGCAGCTTCATGGTGGCCAAGGCCTTATGCCTACTGGCAGATTTCGAGACAGGAGATGTTTTCTTTTTTACGGATTAAAGTTGTCAACCCTACGCTCTACAGTCATATTAGACAGGAAGCCTCAGTTTAAAGTGGATTCCGAACCACTACAAACATCCATGGCACCGCCGGGACTCGAAGCAGAAACCTGTAGCACAGAGAGCTGCTCACTTGTCCATCAGACTCCCTTTATAAGAATGAAAATACAAGAGCATCTCACTTGTAAAGTTAATTTTCTGTACGGCGAAACTTTTATTATTTTTTTTAACTTTGTAACTTATTTTACTCTGATCTTTTCGTGCTGCACTCTGGATAACGTTGAATCAACTACAAATCTGATGTTAAACGTCTAAGGATCTAGAAATCGACCAACCACAATATATTATAACTTTTTTATAAAGTAACCAAAAATATCAAGAATAATATCAACGAATATATCTTTTGAAAAGATCTTTTGGTTGATATTGGCTAACATTAAATCTGCGACAATCTGATGTTAACTAATAGTACTACTAATCACGAATACTACTAGTAGTCACAAATACTATCAGTAGCACCACGAATAGTCACTAGGCCATTCGGCCCCTTATTTTATGTTATAACTATTAAGTTAATCGTAAACTGTACTAGTAACAAACAGTAATTATTAAAACAACAAATTGTAATATTAAAGAACACAGCAATTTTTAAACAAACAACAAACACAATTATTGAAGAACAGAAAAACTATTACATGAACAACAAACCATAATAATAAAGAAAACAATAGTTATTAAACGAACAACAAACCCCACTATTAATGAACACAACTATTAAATGAATGACTATGAAATGAGCAATAATTATTAAACGAACAACAAACCCCACTATTAATGAACACATCTATTAAATGAATGACTATGAAATGAGCAATAATTATTAAACGAACAACAAACCCCACTATTAATGAACACATCTATTAAATGAATGACTATGAAATGAGCAATAATTATTAAACGAACAACAAACCCCACTATTAATGAACACATCTATTAAATGAATGACTATGAAATGAGCAATAATTATTAAACGAACAACAAACCCCACTATTAATGAACACATCTATTAAATGAATGACTATGAAATGAGCAATAATTATTAAACGAACAACAAACCCCACTATTAATGAACACATCTATTAAATGAATGACTATGAAATGAGCAATAATTATTAAACGAACAACAAACCCCACTATTAATGAACACATCTATTAAATGAATGACTATGAAATGAGCAATAATTATTAAACGAACAACAAACCCCACTATTAATGAACACATCTATTAAATGAATGACTATGAAATGAGCAATAATTATTAAACGAACAAAAACCCCACTATTAATGAACACAACTATTAAAAGGAATGACTATGAAATGAGCAATAATTAAAACGAACAACAAACTATTAATGAACACAACTATTAAAAATGAATGACTATGAAATGAGCAATAATTATTAAACGAACAACAAACCCCACTATTAATGAACACATCTATTAAATGAATGACTATGAAATGAGCAATAATTATTAAACGAACAACAAACCCCACTATTAATGAACACATCTATTAAATGAATGACTATGAAATGAGCAATAATTATTAAACGAACAACAAACCCCACTATTAATGAACACATCTATTAAATGAATGACTATGAAATGAGCAATAATTATTAAACGAACAACAAAACCCCAAATGAATGACTAAGAAATTAATAAACGAACAACACCCCACTATTAATGAACACAACTATTCAATGAATGACTATGAAATGAGCAATAATTATTAAACGAACAACAAACCCCACTATTAATGAACACAACTATTCAATGAATGACTATGAAATGAGCAATAATTATTAAACGAACAACAAACCCCACTATTAATGAACACAACTATTCAATGAATGACTATGAAATGAGCAATAATTATTAAACGAACAACAAACCCCACTATTAATGAACACTATTCAATGAAACTATGAAATTAAATTAAACGAATGAACACAACTATTAAAGGAATGACTATGAAATGAGCAATAATTATTAAACGAACAACAAACCCCACTATTAATGAACACAACTATTAAAAGGAATGACTATGAAATGAGCAATAATTATTAAACGAACAACAAACCCCACTATTAATGAACACAACTATTAAAGGAATGACTACGAAATGAGCAATAATTATTAAACGAACAACAAACCCCACTATTAATGAACACAACTATTAAAGGAATGACTACGAAATGAGCAATAATTATTAAACGAACAACAAACCCCACTATTAATGAACACAACTATTAAAGGAATGACTATGAAATGAGCAATAATTATTAAACGAACAACAAACCCCACTATTAATGAACACAACTATTAAAGGAATGACTATGAAATGAGCAATAATTATTAAACGAACAACAAACCCCACTATTAATGAACACAACTATTAAAGGAATGACTATGAAATGAGCAATAATTATTAAACGAACAACAAACCCCACTATTAATGAACACAACTATTAAAGGAATGACTATGAAATGAGCAATAATTATTAAACGAACAACAAACCCCACTATTAATGAACACAACTATTAAAGGAATGACTATGAAATGAGCAATAATTATTAAACGAACAACAAACCCCACTATTAATGAACACAACTATTAAAGGAATGACTATGAAATGAGCAATAATTATTAAACGAACAACAAACCCCACTATTAATGAACACAACTATTCAATGAATGACTATGAAATGAGCAATAATTATTAAACGAACAACAAACCCCACTATTCATGAACACAACTATTAAAGGAATGACTATGAAATGAGCAATAATTATTAAACGAACAACAAACCCCACTATTAATGAACACAACTATTAAAGGAATGACTATGAAATGAGCAATAATTATTAAACGAACAACAAACCCCACTATTAATGAACACAACTATTAAAGGAATGACTACGAAATGAGCAATAATTATTAAACGAACAACAAACCCCACTATTAATGAACACAACTATTAAAGGAATGACTACGAAATGAGCAATAATAATTAAACGAACAACAAACCCCACTATTAATGAACACAACTATTAAAGGAATGACTATGAAATGAGCAATAATTATTAAACGAACAACAAACCCCACTATTAATGAACACAACTATTAAAGGAATGACTATGAAATGAGCAATAATTATTAAACAACAACAAACCCCACTATTAATGAACACAACTATTCAATGAATGACTATGAAATGAGCAATAATTATTAAACGAACAACAAACCCCACTATTAATGAACACAACTATTCAATGAATGACTATGAAATAAGCAATAATTATTAAACGAACAACAAACCCCACTATTAATGAACACAACTATTCAATGAATGACTATGAAATGAATGACTATGAAATGAGCAATGATTATTAAATGAACAACAAACCCCACTATTAATGAACACAACTATTAAATGAATGACTATTAAATGAGCAATGATTATTAAATGAACAACAAGCCTCACTATTAATGAACACAACTATTAAATGAATGACTATTAAATGAGCAATGATTATTAAATGAACAACAAGCCTCACTAATAATGAACACAACTATTAAATGAATGACTATGAAACGAGCAATGATTACTAAATGAACAATAAACTGAACTATTAAAGAACACAATAATTATTAAACGAACAACAATTAGTAATATTAAAGAACACAACATTTATTATACGAATCGCAAATTATACGATTAAAGAAACAAACTGATTATTAAACAAATAATAAACCGTACTATTAAAATACGTAAATATAATTATAATAACTAAATCGCTTGCTCGTGTTTTAAACTGTCTTGATTTTACATTGAACGAGGTTTTTTGTGAACCTCTGCTTTCTTGAACTTTTTAGAGTTTTATGGACTTAAATATTTTGTCTAATAGCTAGACCATATCGGAGATAAAAAAAAGACACAACAAAATAGCAATAATTGTTAAACAATCAACAAAACATACTAGGAACTAAGGCAATCACAATTAAGTGAAACAACATTCCTTCAGTCGTTTTAAATATTCAAAAATACGCAATATCTATTTTGGCATTCTTTTATTTTTGCAAAACCAGCAGGTAATGGTAAGCGAATGACTTTTCCACATTCTTCATGTCATATGCTTGTCACTGAATAATTACCTACAGTGTTCGAGGTTCACCTCACCAGAGTGCAATAGTGATTGGCAGAGCGTTGACTTCAAGGCAAAATTAACGACCAAAGTGAAAATAAAAAGTGATCAATCAAAATTATTAATTTAAAACAATTTAAATTAATCTTTAAAGCATACTGTAAAAATGAGCATCTAAATGAAATGTTAAAAATAATCAATCAAGTATAAATAATTGATAAGGTGTTGACAAATCTAATAATAAATAAATCTATGACTATCAAAGAAATTTTCAAAAAAAATTGGCTGATGCCTTCACACCTTTTGTTATTTATTTTGTATAATTCAAGGTGTCCATAAAGTCTCTTTACAATTTCAACAATTTATTACAAAGGCCGAAATAGATACATATAAATAAAATTATTTCAAAAAGAGACATTTATATATATATAAGTATTTTGGGCCCCTTATTTAATTTTAATTTAATTTAATATATGCATTTCAGTATGGGCATCATTAGTTTCACGAAGCACTAGTTGGTACTCGACGTCTCTCCAAGTTCGCTGTAGTATATTTTCATCAAGGGTGCGCAGAAGATCTACCTCCGCGTGGTGCACCTGGTAACACTTTTTAGTGGCTAAAAGATCTGCAACTTGACATTATTGTTACATTAATGAACTCTGTCAATAGTGTTTTCATCAATAGTGGCAATGCCATCAATGATTCTCTGTTTTAGATTTGTCATGTCCGTACCTTTGTTCGATACATAGTTACTTTAACATAATCTCCATAGAAAAGGTTAATTCGAAGGTAATGTTCTTCAATTCGAAGATACAAATATACAAAATATCCATGTGTACAAGATATCCATACATAAGATATGCATGTGGTATACAAGATATCCATGCATGTACAAGGTATCCATATATGAACAGGATATCCATGCTTATGTTGAAATCGAATAAAGATATAGGACATAACTCATCTAATGTAAAGGATCACCGAAAGGTATTGCCACCATTGATGAGAGTATGCTGCTATACTCTCATCAAACAACATGGCAAAAAAGTGAGTACCATCTTGATGTACTTCATGAAAGTGATGGCCCTCATATAGAGATGTATTAAATTAAATTAAAATTAAAATAAATTGAGGCAAAAAAAATTTTCTTGTCCTTTTTATGATTTTTTTTTTCACATAGATTTCAACTCATTAAAACTTTGGAATTGGGTGGTAATAATTTATAGAGACATTAGAGACTTAACGTTGCAGCGTTTCTATAGCAATGGCTGACATCACAATCTTTGGAATTATTGGTAGTTTCATAGGAGAAAGAAGAACTACTTTTTTTTTTTTTTTTTTTTTTAATGCACGGGGCTATAAAAAAAATAGCTCTTTATGAAGTGATTTAGTCTACGTATTGGACATTATTTAAATGTTAACTATTATATACATAATTCAATTTTATTGGATGTCCACTGTATGTCGCCAGTCAATCAGTTTGCTTTGTCACTTTACGGTCATTTTTGCACACTTAAGGCTAATTACACCGGGGCCTACAGTTTAACGTAGATCCCGAATTACTGAAAAACATCCATACTATCGGCAGGATTTGAACCTGGAGTCTGTGGTACCAAAGACCAGAACGTTAACCAATTGGCAACCAAGCCACTAGATCCAGGACCGGATTTAGATGAAAAGAGGCCCTAGGCTATTCCACTTATGAGGCCCTTTCATCTCCCATTTTTAAGTTTGAACTTACGTGTGTGATCCTTACTGTGATATATATATCAATATGTTAAATGAAACATGTTGTGATTGGTACCAATCATTATAAAAAATGTGGCACGGAAAAAATAATAATACGCGGAATAATACACGGAATAAAAAATCATATTTTCTATCAAATTAAATTAAATATTTTCAATACATTGGAGATTAAAGCAAATTCAATTCAGTTAAATATATTTCATAATAATTCGCATTTAAAGTTTAAGTATGAATTATTATGAATTCTAAGTTTTAAACTAAACCAAAAATGGAACTTTATTCCAACCTTTATTTCTCCTTATTTTCGATTCAGTGCTTTAGTGTTTACTGTTTTTAGAAGAGTGTCATTCTAATGTTGCTAACAATTTGAATGTAGGCCCCTCTTGAACTTGAGGCCCTAGGCCGAAACCTAGTTAGCCTATAGGAAAATCCGGCCTTGACTACAGCGTTTGGAAACTTGTTTGATGATGCTTTTTCATCGCAAATCTTATTCATGTTTAAATCGAATTGTCACTTGTGATGAGAAATGTATCTAATATGATATTCACAAACGCAACAGTTCAGTCTTCAGCTATATTTTATAATTCTATTTTAGACACGAGACCACATTATTCGTTGCAGAACCACTTTAAATAGATGGCCTAGTACTTAAGTTTATGGTACTTATAGAATGATATTTAAGGTTATATAATTATTCTCTGTGCATGTTTTTCCTCCATGCAGAGACGAATTATATAACTTAAAATAGATGAAAATCTTAAAAATATGAGAGAAATTTTTCATTTCATAAATATTAATTAACACGAATTTTTTAAATTTTTAATTTATATGTTTTACAAAGAATTATAGTTTTTGATTTAAAAAAAAAAACTTGCCCATTATGATCCCTTTTGCAACAGTGCATTCATACTAATGCATGTTTTTTTTATTTGGTATATAAGTATTCGAAACTAAATATTTTCTTACAACCTACAGAAATTATACATAAGATAAAAACTATTTTAAATGTAGGTCATGCATTTTTTATATACCAATAACACTTAAATGATTTTCTACAGTAAAAAATGCACATTTGTTACTTGAACATAACTATATTTCACTGCACGTATTAGTTAAGGCAACTACGTAGAAATATTATTTTGCAAACTAATATTCTGAACAGTCGGGGCCTGATGGCCGAATGGCTAGCGCTCTGGCGTTCGGGGTACCGGGTTCAAATCCCGGCTTTGCCGTGGGTGTTTGTAGTGGTTTGGAATCTACTTTAAGCCGTAGGTCCTAATAGGATCGTAGAGCGCTGCGGGGGCATTGTTACTCCGCGTCCGTGGCTTACCATCAAGTTACACGCTCCCCTTGGGTAATGCAAAATGAGTAACATCGGTGCAGCCCTTATGGCGAAGATCACGGTCTATTTGCCAGCTGCATTAGAAGAAAAAAAAATATTCTGAAGAGTTTAGTTTCGAGTGAATTCATATAATGATAATCTTGAATAAAATATTAAACTTATTAGATATTAGATGAAAGGGAAGGGGGGTGTGATAAAATTTCTTATTATTAATGGGAAAGAGGAGGTATAGGTACACACTACTGCTGTAAGCTATTAAATAGCCAAAGTAGTTAGTGACGTTAAAAATAAAGCAACAGTTTTCAGTGTGTAAAAATAGAGTGCAAAAAAGCCACATTTTTTTCATCAATAGAGTAGATAAAGAACAACCAATCCCGGTTGTTGTTGATTAGTTAAACCGTTCTGTGCTTCAAGTTCTTTCACTGCAGCTTTGAAAATAACAACGCGTGATAATTTAGTGATAAAAATTTAGATTATATATATATATATATAATCAATAAATGAAAGAAATTACAATACTGTTATTTTTAATTAGTATAGGAACCTAATATTATTTAAAATATTGTATCCGTGCTGGCAAGAGTTGTTCAGGAGAAATGGTCAATCTCATTGTAGGTCTATCAGTCTATCAATCTTATCATTAAAAATCCTTGCTGAAGGTACTGTCCTCCCCTTCACTCATAGGTGGACTGTTCGTGGTATACACGAACCCCACTGATATTTACACTCACCTATCTAACTGGTAGAGAGCTATATAGCTCTAGGAACTATGGTGAAGTGTGGAGAAAAGAAAAGATAAGTCATATTAGTCGGGACCTATGGTTTAGAGTGGATTCCGAACCACTACAAACATCTATGGCATCGAACCCGAAACCTGTGGCTCCAAGTGCCAGAGCGTTAATCAACGAATTATAATAGAAAAAAGAAAAATATGCTATGGATCAATGCAACTAACAGAAGCCTGAGTGAATACTGAAAGTATACAATATAAACTCATGTTTGACTTATGCGAGTGATGGATCTATGCAACACCATGAAGGACTTATGCGAGTGAACTGAAATGTTCAGAAAATGCAAATTAGCGCATGATATGCAAGTGATTAGAATTTCAAATCCGTAGCTCATGCGTATGCTGAGCAGCGCCCTCTGAACAGCGGATGGATCCGAATAAATAGACGGCTGTAGCGAGGCGTGTATGGTTATCGGTAGTTATCTGCTAGTGGTAAGCGTTAGCTCAGTCGTTACTTATGCCTCTTCGACGAAAGAGAGCGAGATTTGAACAACTTACAGAGTTTGAACGGGGAAGAATCATCGGCCTTCGTGAAGCTGGATTGTCTTATCGTGCAGTAGCCACTCGTGTGCAGCGTAACAGCAGCACAGTGATGCGTCTTTGGAAGCAGTGGACGGACGAGTGTCGGACAACTCGGAAATCCGGGAGTGGCCCCCGAAATGTGACGTCAGCTCGCGATGATAGACACCTGGTCCGCATGGCGCTGACGGACCGTACAGCTTCCTCTAGACAATTGGCAGCACAGTGGTCAATAGTTACAGGTGTTTCATTGTGTGCTTCATCAATTCGTAGACGTCTGCTGCAGCATGGACTGCGCGCAAGGACTCCTTTATACAGGATCCCTCTCCCGCTAAACCATCGCCACCTGCGGCTACAATGGGCCGCTCAGCATAGAGACTGGCGTGTTGATTGGCAGTATGTCGTGTTTTCTGACGAATCCCGCTTTAATTTGTGGTACCATGATGGCCGCATTCGTGTCAGACGTTATGCCGGTGAACGCCACCTTCCGGAGTGCATTATGGAATGCCACAGTGGACGAACACCCAGAGTTATGGTCTGGGGTGCCATAACACATCATGGACGATCTCAATTGCTAAGAATTGTGGGCAATCTGAACAGCAACCGGTACATCAGTGAAGTTCTACAGCCCCAAGCTGCTCCCTTCCTTCAAAGCTTGCCAGGCGCTGTATTTCAACAGGACAATGCCCGCCCTCATATCGGTAGGACTGTTCAATCCTTCTTTGCAAAGCGGCAGGTACAGCTTCTTCCCTGGCCTGCGTATTCCCCGGATATGTCGCCGATTGAACATGTGTGGGATTTCGTTGGTCGGCGTCTCGCTCATGATCCTCGTCCTGTTGCTTCTGCAGACTAACTTTGGATGCGCATACAAACAATATGGAATGCTCTTCCTCAGGCAGACATTCAAAATTTCTTTGACTCTATGCCACGTCGTGTAGCAGCACTTATTGCGGCGCGTGGTGGCTACACAAAATACTGATTCCGATCTCTTGTTATTGCTTGTTTGCTTTGAACATTTAATCATTTATTTGTACCACTACCACTCAACTCTGTATTAAATTTCATTCAATTATGACGATTCCTTCATGGTGTTGTAATTTTCACAAACATGAGTTTAGAAGGAATGAACAATGATATTCTTTCTTATCCCACTTGGTAGGCATCTAGACTAAACCCACGAACCCACATGGACTCATGGTTAAAAAATAAAAGAAGGCAGCTTCTGTTGTGATAGAGCATCCGTAGGTATATGTCTGACTTGGCTCTGTGTTGCTCTACAGTCATATGAGACCGGGACCGACGGCTTAAAACGGATTTCGATCCACTACAAACATTCATGGCCCCGCCGGGACTCGAGCCCGAAACCTGTGGGACCGAACGCTAGACACTCAGCCATTCAGGCTAATAATAGCCATTCAGGCATGGTATAAACATATGTTAAACTATAATGCGGCATGGTATATAAAATATTATTGTAAATTTCTGTCTTCAAAATATAATGTAACAAAATTCTTTTTGTTTGAAAGGAAAGGATGTCAG
>BPLQ01005255.1:0-10996 GCA_021605075.1 Caerostris darwini
TTGAATTTTAAAAGTGGATATTTTTTGGTCCAGTAAAGTTAATTGTTGATGTTAGAATAATAAATAAGAAAATAGCATAAAATATGCATGGAAGTAGTTATAAGATTTCTTTGAAATTTTCTTTCGTCTGAAATAATATAAAATTTTCTGTAAAAACTAAATAAATCAATCTTAGTTACAGGAGTTAGCTATTAAAATTGGTTGCTCGATAAGTCTCATTTAAAACAGATCTAAATAAAATTGCCCACAAAATGTATTATTTTCATTGAGGTAACAAATGTATTATTTACATTGGTGAACAAATGTATTATTTACATTGGTACAATGATGTCAATCATTAACTGTATTAGTTACATTGGACCAATGATGTTAATCTTTAAATGTAAAGAATACATTTGTTACATCAATGTAAATAATACATTTTGTGAACATTTTTGTTCAATTTTGTTTTAAATGTGACTCATCGAGTGATTTTGAGAAATAATTCTTTTAACTAAGAATGATTTATTTAGTTTTTTTACAGCAAAGCTGAAACTATTTCAGATTGAAGAAATTTCAAAGAATTCTACAACTACTTCCATACATATCTTATGCCCTTTCTTTCTTTATTATATTTCATATCCTCGTTCTTGTCTGAAAAATACCATAAAATAAAGAAATAATTTTCTGAAGGCAACGATAGTTTCTTTTTTGATAGAAATTGACAGGAAAGAGAACTTCTCCTCGAAGTCTCTCTCGCTTTCTCCTCAAAATTTTTCTTCTGGATCTTGGCTAGAACTTGTTTTCTTTTTACTAACGTGGAACAGGAAACGCACGAATTTATTTGTCAAAAGGCTTTTTTTGAAGTCCACAACAGTTAAATTGAATCACCTGATTGGTCTTTGAATTTTATGAGTACTTTCTGGTCCAATTATACTAATCATTGGACCAATGTAAATAATACATTTGTTACACCAATGTAAGTAATATACTTTTTTTTAATATAAATAATCTGTTACACCAACTTAAATAATATATTTGCTATACAAATGTAAATAATACATTTGGCAACAATATAAATAATGCATTTGTTACACCAATGTGAATAATACATTTTGGAACAATATAACAATACATCTGTTTTACCAATGTAAATAATACATTTTGTAACATAAATAATTCATTTGTTACACCAATATAAATAATGCATTTTGTAACAATATAAATGATACATTTGTTACACCAATGTAAATAATGGCTTTTGTAACAATGTAGATAATACATTTGTTACACCAATGTAAATTGCATTTTGTAACAATATAATCATTCGTTACACCAATGTAAATAATACATTTGTTACACTAATATAAATAATATATTTGTTACATCAATGTAAATAATATATTGTAACAATGCAAATAATACATTTGTCACACCAATGTAAGTAATACATTTTGTGGACAATTTTGTTCAGTTTCTTTTAAATTAGACTTAAAGAGCAGCTGATTTTGAGAGCTAACTCATTTAATTAAGATAGATTTATTTAGTTTTTTTTTACAATAAAGTTCAAATTATTTCAATGGAAAGAAAAATTCAAAAAAATCTACAACTACTTCCATACATATTTAGTGCCGTTTTTTATTATTTATTATATTTATTATTCTCGTTCTAGTTTGAAAAATACAATAAAATAATATTTTTAAAAATTTGGTTATATAAATGTTTTATATATAAATATATTATAACCTCTCTCCATAGGTTTGCATGCCATAGGATTTACATAAATTAATAAAAAATAATATTTTTTTTAATTTATATAAATCACATAACGTTCGATTAGTAATAGAAAAAAAAAATTTTTGAATTAAATTCAGTAAAAATTAGTCAAAACAGTTAACTGGATAAGACCCTTTTTTTCTTTGCGCACGTGTGTGTGTATAAACTGTCGTTTCTTTCATGTAAATCCACACCACCACCAGGATTCGAACGTGAGTCTGTAATCCTGTGATATAACCAAAGACCAGAGGTTTAGCCAATTGGCCATCAGGTCGCCAAACTTGAGGAAGATCAACTATTAAAGCTTCTACGATAGAAAAAGTTTTTCATTTTTTGTAAACTAGTAATATCCGTTAATTATTCATGATATTTGTGCTATTAACTAATTAATATTAACTCACTAGTAATTTGCTTTAATTAGTTGCATTTTAAGAAAGTATTTGATAATAAATTAACTGATTAGTACTTCAAAATATTTTATTAATAACTTAATAAATAATCATTTAAAGTGACTTAATTCTTGGAATGTAATAAGAGTACAATAATGCTATTTGAAAACATTACTGTATAATGTTTAAATTGCATTATTGTTGTAAGTTATTTTTTTTTTTTTATTATTTATTTATTTTTTTTTTTGTGAGAACAATTTTCAAATAAATACCGTTATCAATTAGGTAAGTATTTTGCATTATTAATATTTAAAGCAGAGAAACACTCGTTTACAGAAAAGCTGTTTCTATCACAAATATATATTTAATTAATCTTTGAAATATTTTTCTCGTTGAATGTGAAAATACAAAATCTTTCTATAACCTAAAAAAGTTTCGTATTTTTTTTTCACTACTTTTGTTAAAATAAGGCATGCATATTTTTCTGTCATTGAAATTTCTTTAAAGCATTCATCATTCGTTAGTTCTCTAGTTCGCAATCCTACAAAAATTCTGTCTTTAATTTGTTTTTTTAAATATTTTTTAAAAATTCATCAAATAAAATTAAAAGGGTTCCCCTTTCTGTATACGACTTTTGCAGGCATTTTCCTCAAACAGAATTTGATATCAGAGGTAGATGTTTTTGAGATCATCTACAGGTGAAGTCATAAATTTTTTCCAATATTTAAGAGGTTTATGTGACTACTATACCTTTATTTATAAATGCCTTTTGCAAATCTTCCGACCTTCTCACACAATGAAATCCAAGCTTTTGTATATCCATACAGTAAACTAAACAACAAAGGGATCACTTTCAGGTTTTCACATATATTCCACATAAACATCGCATCTTCTACATTATTATAAACGTAAGAACGCTTTTATATTGCGCCGTTGGTAAGCATTAGGGCGGAGGTTCAACCCACTGACGGCTTTGTTGTAGACACTGTTCCAAAACACATGGAGTCTTCACGGCGTTTGGGGATCTTGCCTCGTTAGTCTGACTCTCTGATAGGATCTTTCCGGGTTTCTCTCATACGATACGCAAATGCGGGGTAGTTCTCCCTAAAAGTCCTTCCGGAAGGTACTACCCTCCACCTTCAGCGACATGGAGCCAAGTCAGACTTATCCTTACGGGTGCTCCATCACAACAGAAGCTGTCCCCTTTCCCTCCATCCACGAGTAGACTACTCATGGGATGTCCGTGCATGTCCGCATTGCAGGACACTGAGGATTAGATACAGACACATATCCGTTGTTTTTAAATATAATAACAGAAAGCGGTCTGGTAGATAGCATTTTAGATTCCACGTTTGGTTTGAAGGCCGACAAACTAAGACATTGTAAATTGTCTATTCCAGACGATAAATCTGTAGGTTGGAAAATCTTCACGTTAAGCCCGAGGAGGTAAGGATTAGTATACAAACCTCCAAGATGCCCTTCTCAGGAGTGCTGGTTAAAAATTGCTGTGGCAAAATGTGAATAGAGTGTAGCCCTCCTTTCCTCCGTAATGCATTCCTGGATAAAGATGAATCTACTACACATCTGTCATTCTAGTGGAGGATATCTTGATTTAAAGTATATTGCATTTAAAAACAATATTTTTAAATATTTCAGACTTAATACTTTTATTTTTTCATCTCATCAGATGCTACCCTCTCCTTCTATGGGGGATACAACAATACGTCTTTATATATCATCTTATCTAAAATAACATTCAAATTTTCTTTGATTTCTCTCATATTGGAACGTCTGTCTCTCATAATCTCATATCTCATCTCATCTCCTCTCATCATAATCTCAAATCCATCAATCAGAATCTCGTATCTCATCATTTCTCTCAATAGAGAATTTTTGCATACCGCATTTTGGACGTCCGTTAGCTTTTTCTCCCTAGCGCGCATGCTCATAGGAAACATTATTACAGGTACGCATGCGCAATTTCCTATGAGCATGCGCGCTAGGGAGAAAAAGCTAACGGACGTCCAAAATGCGGTATGCAAAAACTCTCTGTTAATTGATGAGATTGCATTTCCATCGTGCATAAGGACTTTTAGGTTAACTTTTGACGAATGAATATAACAATTCCATTTCTCTATTTTAGGAGCACTTCTTAGAGCTGCGGTTCTCAAACTAGTAACCACAAAGCATTTTCAGGATAAGCATGAATTGATCACTTAATTGAAATTTTTAGCTATTTGAGAGATGGTTGCTGCATTCTGTCCCCCCTCCTAAATAATGCTGGTTTTACTTTGGTTGTCCTATTACCTTAATTAATAGGTCTATTCAATCTAGTTTTTAAATGATTCATAATTTTAACTTCTGTAATATTAACAAAAGGTTTGCCACCGATCACAAAATTTTTTTAAAGAGATCGTTCTACAAAAAATTAAAATGACTTCTTGAGAATTTGGAAAGCTGTACTCCGTAATTTTGCGATTAAGAAGTTCTCGCATTTTTAGTTGTGATCCTAAAAGATCGCCGTACAAAAAATAAAAATAAAAAGTTTGAGAACCGCTGTCCTAGAATATCCATCAGCGATTTAATCATATTACAGTACGTTGTGTCCCTTTTCAAAAGAAACAACTTATAATGTCTTCTTGAGAATTTGGAAAGTAGTACTCCTTAATTCTGCGATCAAAAAGGAGTACTTTTAGTCGTGATCCTAAAAATTCTGTCAGTTTTTTGGATAAATTCAAATTTTGTATAAAATGATTGAAAACCAGGAAAACTTCCACTAGGTAGCTTGACTATCGATGCGTAACCCTTTACATACATTATTGTGAGGCAATTGTCTCTTTTCTGAACGCAGTGACTGCAACGAATGCTGTCCACATATTAAAAAATAAGTTCTTCTACATTCTAGCTGCACACACTACAACTGGATGACGATTCGGTCTTCTTTATTGTTAGTGATTTTTGTCTAAATCTTTAATCATTTCACAAAAGATACTAAAAAAAACAACTAATATTTAGATTTTTTTTTTTTAAATTTATTTATTGTTAGATAATTGTTAATTATTCTGACAGTTACTATACTCACTTGCTTTCTTATAATAATTCAGATTACAATAATTATAAAATTAATTATAAATATTTTAGAAAAATTTTATAAGGAATTTTAACTTTTAATTTTATAAATAAGAAGAAAAAATTAATTAAATATTAAAATTCATCAGTCATAATGAAATTACAAAAAAAATTTTTTTTTTTTTTGGTTTTTGGACTTTTCCGCCATATTTATTCACTTTGAATCTTTGAAAAAGGCAGTTTTTATCGACTGTGCTGCCATCTACAAGTGAAATAATAAACTAATCACCAACTCATTAGTTGTTGGGAAGCCAGTCGGTAAACATATTCCAATTTTTGATTCCAGACTTGTTGAAGATCAATTTTTTAAATACCTGTATCCTAAACCTTTTTTTTTTTTTTTCTTCCTTCGTTTTTCAACATACCTTTGGGCCAAGAAGTATAAAAAGAAATGTGTTCAGCTCTTAAAATAAATTTTTAATTATTTTAAAAACTTCTTCAGTATAAAATAAAAGACCAGTCTTCAGTTTGAATGCTTTATTTTGTCATTCAGTTGCCTTGGCTAACACTCTATGGAGTGTTGATGATTGAGACACATCACAAATAAAATGTGCAAAAGAGCTTATGCCGTTAAAATTGGATTATATTAATTAATTAGGTTTATTGAATTATATTAATTAATTATTTTATTGAACTATTTTAATTACTTGAGGATTGATGTCCGAGTGACTACAGATTTCGGGTTCGAGTCCCGGCGGTGCCATGGATGTTTGTAGTGGTTCGGAATCCACTTTAAACCGTAGGTCCCGGTCTACCTAACGTTGCGGAGGTATTGTTACTCCGCGTCCGTAGCTTATCTTCAAGCTACACGCACCTCTTGTGTAGTGCTAAGTGAATAACGGTCTAATATGGCTCATAGGACCCGGTCTAATATGGCGGTAGGGCATTGGGAGTAATGCTGACAACCCTACCCCGTAAAAAAAAGAAAATATCTCCTGTCTAGAAATCTGCCAGTAGGCAGATGGCCTTGGCCCGACATGGGACTGTTGCACCACTGATGATGATGATGATAATAATTAATTAGCTTTTTACAAGCGCGACTCGCAATCAGCACACCTTCCGAAACCAAAACCCAAAAATATGGGCGTTGCCAAATGCTGTCGCTTAACTTCTGACAAATCGTCATGCTTGTTTGATTTAGTATGTCGCTCTACGGTCATCTTGTGCACACTAGGGCTAAACATACCTGAACCTACAGTTTAAAGGGGATTCCGAATCCCTAACAAACAGCCATGCCACCGCCAGGATTCGAAACTAAAGCTTGTAGTATGAAAGACCAGAAAAGAAATCGTCAGAGAGAGCGTATTAAGCGTATTCACTACAATTCCAAATAATGATTGCATCTTTTGAGCAAGTTAATTGAAATTAAATCATTCAACACTGTACAAAATTATCAAGTTAAATAGATTAGTATATATGCGTATGTTTTAAAAGTGACTTCAAATCCACAAAAATTATTAAATGTCAATTCATTTATGTAAAAACATTTTTTTTTCCTGCATGTGAACTTACCACATAACACCTTCAAAATATTAATGAAACTACAAAAGAAGATAAGAAACCAACTCACTTTTATTATTTTGAAATTTTATTGTAAACTGTACATACACACAAAATGGTTAGTTTTAAAAAATAATTTATCCTAATATTATCGGATCTGGATCACAGATCAGCAATTGCATCTTCATCACAGCACACTTGTATAATTCTGGAGAAGGTTTATTTATTCAATTCCTTCTATTAGCTCACACTCTCCCTATATATATCTTGTTCAAATTTTCAAAAGTTCATAAAATACTTTTTATTCATCCAAGCAAGTTCAAATACATTTTTTTTTAACTTGTAATGGATGGCACTGGATGTTAATACAGTTTTTTCAGTTATTAATTCAGTAATTATTTTTTTTTTAATTTAAGTTGCATATATCTACCAATAGATGGCGCCAGGTAAACTTAAAAAAATGAATGAAAATTATTTATAAAGGACTTTCTGCAACAGAGTAAAAAAAAGTAGAAATTGACTTTAAAAATTTTTTTTTTTTATATTACTTGTTTGTTTGGTCATTGTTTGCACATTTTATGCTAATGAGACCGGGCTCAACAGTTTAACGTAGATTCTCAATTGCTAGCTAATATCTATGCCACCTCCAAAATTCGAACCTGAAACATGTGGTACCAAAGGCCAGAGCTCTAGCCAATTTTCTATCAGACCGCCTCTCGAGCAGGAGACCCACTTAATAGCCCAACATTAAAAGTTTTAAATTGTAGAACATAATAACTATTTCATTGGTAATATATTAAAAATCCCAATATAAAAGTGTTTTGATAATTTATTATTATTATTATTTTGCTAGTTGTCGATACCGTATGTAATAAAAGTTTTTGAAATGAAAAGGCTATAACTTTAAAATTATAAAACGAATTTGTAATAAACTTAATGCAAAGGACCAGAAGTAGGTTTTAAATTTACCGTAACAATAAAAAATTATATCAATTTAAGAGAGTTAGACACAAATATCAATTTTCTCTTCAAAAAATAGTCTTATGTTTTGATAAGTAAAACTTTAGCTTTATTAAATTATCAAGGTTTATACACTGTTGAAAGTAATGGTGTTTATGAGTTTTGCAGTTTAATTCTAAACATTATATTCCTATATAATATATTCTTAAAAGGATATACATTATATTATATATTTATTATTATATATTTATTATTATTATTAATTAAATTATAATTTGTCAGTACAGAGTCAATCATGTTTATATTTATCATAATTATATTTAAATTAATATTTTTTTTTTTTTTTTTTTTTAGTTCTAATGCAGCTGGCAAACACTTAGACAGCTTGGTCTTGGATGCCTTAAGGCAAGCACTGCACAGACTTTACTCACTTTGTATTACCCAGGGGGCGCGTGTAACTTGAAGATAAGCCACGGACGCGAAGTAACAATGCCCCCGCAACGCTCTACGATCACATTAGACCGGGACTTACGGTTTAAAGTGGATTCCGAACCACTACAAACATCCATGGCACCGCCGGGACTCGAACCCGAAACCTGTGGTACCGAGCGCTAGCCACTCGGCCATTCAGACTCCCAAATTAATAACATAAACAATTAAATAAAAAAATATAATACAGTGAACATTATTTCTGTAATTTTATTTGGTCTAGTATTATAATAAAAAAAATTAAACCTGTATTTTTTTTTTTTTTTTTTTTTTAATCTGAGAAAGAGACGAATTGTTCATAAACACTAATGACCATAGTAATTGGGATATAGCTTCCTCGATTTTTTAAATTAATTTTTTTATTACAGTAATAGAATATGTTTTTTTAATAAATAAATCATACTGATTTTTAATCATATTTTTTTAATAAAAATATGTAGCAGCATTAGTGAATAAATAATTTATTTGAAAAATTGCAGATTGTTATTAATTATGTAAAAACGTAAAGTAATGTAAATGAAGATTTGTGTAATGATAGCCTCCTTTTACATCAAATTAATACTGCTTTCTGTGTTAACCATTCCATTTATCAATATCATTATCGATTAATTTTGAAAAATTTCTGTTACGAAATAGCAGAATTTTTTATTTAAAAAACAATGTAACATTTTTGATATAATTTTTTTACATTCTTATTTATTATTCAGTAATTTTACACCATATTTAACTCATTATAATGAAATTAAATTCCTTTCTGCCTCATTTAATTCAAAGAATGAATTATATATAATAATATAAGCAAAATGAATTTAATTAATCAATAAAAACAAAACTTTATGCTAAAAGGAAACTATAAAAAAAGCATTAATCTTATCATAAAATTTATTAAAAGAAATAAGCATTATTAAATTTTATCGAAATACTTTTGTGGGTTTTGCTGTTTAATTCGTAAAATTATATTCAGTACTTATATTTATCATAATTATATTTAAATTTATAGCCTAAACAAGATTATTTTGAATAATATTTTCATTATTTCAGAAAATATCTATTTCATCATATGTCATTCAAATTTCTTTAAAGAAGAAAGCTGAAATTTGAAGAGGATTTAAAATTTAGTTATTTGTAATTATCGAAATTAATACTCGTGCTGCCATCTGTTGTTAATAAACATAAAATACTATTCTTATATCGTGCTCTAGTAATAGATTTTCTTATTTTTTAAGTACTTATTAAGTTTCAACTAACCCATATCCCTTGATCGTCTGATAATTAATTTATTGTGCTGTGGCCACAACGCAAAATTTAAAGTTCCAATTCTGGATTCACAAATTCAAATATGAATTTTTTTAAGAATTGAAATGTTGTTTTGTTGTTGTTTCTTATACCACTTGGCTGGCCAAGCCCACGAGCCCATATGGACTCATGATTGAAGGGGAAGGAAGCAGCTTCTGTTGTGATGGAGCACCCGTAGGTAGAAGCCTGACTTTTGCTCCGTGACGCTCTTACAGTCATAGAAGACCGGGACCTACGGCTTAAAGTGGATTCCGAACCACTACAAACATCCATGGCACCGCCGGGATTCGAACCCGAAACCTGTGGCACCGAGCGCTAGACACTCGGCCATTCAGGTCCCAAATTTGCCAACGGCACGCAGTGTTCCCAGGTGGTCACCCACCCAAGTACTGAAATACATTAACTATTTCTACTCTTAATTTCAAAGTGAATTTTAATTAACAACAGAATATAGATGGCGCCACGGCCGTGGCTACATTTCAGTTATCAAACACAAACGTTAGATTGATGGGTTTTTTTTTTTTTTTTTTATGATTTAAAATAATAAAAATTAAGTTAATTACAATTAAGACCAGAGCAGCTATTAAATTAAGAATTATTTACTGATTTAAAATTAAATTAAGTTAAGGAAAATTAAGTCGGGTAAGAAAGGCTAAGTTACATTAGATTTAAGATTGCAGATTTAAGTTAAATATCCAAAAGATTTTATTTAAGTTTATAAAAATAGACAACCAGTAATTAAACTAAGGTTGCACAACGTAGCGATTTGTATCAAAAATTAACTTATGTATCCTTCGAATATTGGATACATTAGCATAACCTAATTGAGAATAACAATCCATTCCGGATTAATAACTTAATGTTTAATAACTTCCTTCAAAATGATAAAAAAAAAATTGAAACTAAGTCATTCTTTTAGGGCGTTCATTCTTTACAGTCGTTGCCGATAGTCTTCAAGCATAAACTTATAATCCTGACTTATAATTTCTTCTTGAAATCGCAGTGTTTAGCGCGGCTTCATATTGTGAAGGAGGATTACTGGAAAAAGATTTCCCCCCAAATTGAGATATTTTAATTTTATACTTTCAGAGCTTCCTGATTCAAAAACAAGTAATAAAAAAAAAAAAATTTTTAAAGTCAATTCCTACTATTTTTTCGCTATATTGCAGAAAGTCTTTTATAAATAATTTTCATTCATTTTTTTAAGTTTATCCGGCACCATCTATTGGTAGATATATGCGACTTAAATCTAAAAAAAAAACTATAATTAATTAATTAAATTTAATGAATGAATTAATATTTGAAAAAACTGTATTAACATCCAGTGTTATCCACCACAAGTTCAAAAAAAATTTATTTGAACTTGAGTGAATGAATAAAAAAATATTTTATTAACAATTGAAAATTTGAACAAGATATATAGGGAGAGCATGAGCTAATAGAAAGAACTGAAAAACAGGCTATTACGAGAACCGGAA
>BPLQ01005257.1:0-83019 GCA_021605075.1 Caerostris darwini
CTATTCATAAACAGGTTGTGTTTCATAAAATATTAGTTTTTCTTTTGTGTGTGTGTGTGTGTGCGTGCGTGTGTACATTTATTGGTGAATATAAATGAATATAATTTGTGCTTGCTTATGGGTGTATATATGTAGGTGTTATATATGTTTCTATATTTGTACCTGCGCGTTTATATGTGTTTGTATGTATAGACATAAATTTGTGCTTGCGATTGTAAGTGGATAGATACATTTGTAAGTTTGTGAGCATGAATGTGCTATGAGCGCGCATTTGTCATTGTGCACATGTATCTACATTCATGAGAGTGTATACACCCAAGAGTTCGAATATATTTGTTTCGTGTGTGTATGTGGGTATGTGTGCGTGATTAATCAGAGCTTTAAGACAATAAATAAGACTTCTTATTGATAGAGTGTGGGAAGTAAATTTAGTTAGTGTGGTGGGAAAAAAGTTAGTGTGGGAAGTAAAATTTGAAATTTAATTTTTTTTTTACTGTTCGATATACTAGTATATGGTTTACATAATCAATATGTCTATGTCAATTTGATATTTCATTCAAATATGAAGCAACTTTATTAAAAATAACGAAATGAAATATTTTAATAGAAATAGGATTGAGACTGAGATTTTATTTTATTAATTATTTTTTTTTTCGATGTTATGAAATGTTGCAAATATCTGATGATAAAATGTTGCATATATCTTCAAAATAACATCAACATTTTGAAGGATAAAAATTTATTTTATTTCTAATTCAAAAGAAATTAGCTCCAAAATTTAATGCTTCAAATAAATGTTGCGTTAATACTCTAAATTATCTTTTTTTGGTAACGAACAAATTTCTTTCATTTAGAAAATTATATAACAATTCAGCTTAAGATTTTGCAATAAAAAAATTGAAAAAATAAAAAAATGTAAATAAAAACAAAAACAAATAAAATAAGATAGATTTATGAGCCATAAAGGAAGGTTTAGCGAACGATCTGATGCCATCACAACTTGGAACAAGCATCTCAAGAGCTCTGTTCTAAATTAAATAAATTTTTACTTTTTACAATAAATTATTTACTTTATGTTTTTTTTCATTTAAATATATTGAATTGAATTATTTCCTATTAATTTAAGAAATTAATTATATTAATTAAAAAATTAAATTAACTAAATATCTCTCTATATATATTTAAGCCTTAGCCCACCAAGGGGCTGTTACGCCAAGAAAAAGAAGGTGATATATATATATATATTTAAAATACTTTGTATTTTAATGCTTATTTGCAGACATGGCCTGAAGTTATGCAGGTTGTATTAAAATAGCTATGAAAATGTGATTTTGGGCACACTGTCGATAAAATATTACAAAATTCGAATATAGAAAGGCTTCAAAAGAAGACTTATTAAAATATCTAAATTAAATATATTTTTTTATCCCATGCAAACACGGAATCTAAAATTTGAGAAAAAAAAACAGAAAACAAATGTTTATTTTCAAATTTATATGTTATACAAAACAAGAAATCATTAAATTAGAAATGCGAAACAAAGAATATGATGCGAATGTTACATAAATATTAATAAATATATACTAGCTTGATAAATATATATTAGTTTAAACCAATATATGCTATTTAGAAACTAAGATATAAAAAAATAAAGAAAAATACAAAAGAAAGCATATTCGGTTAGGTAAATATACGTATTCTTCACAAAATTTAAAATTTAATGCAAAGAGCCAACGCATAACAGCAAACTTTAGAAAAAAATTTATAGAATTCCGAACAATTTACTTTCATTGGAAAATTTCATTTTCACTTTGAAATAAAATTGTTGTTGCTTTCACCAAATTGTAACATAATATTCAGTTAATGAATGAAATGATTGTATTTTAATAGAAGCCACTTTGCTAACTTTAAAAGCTACGGGAATTTTGACATTAAAATTGATCTGCATATTGTATGCTTCAAATTACCATGACGTCATCGACCCAAATTGGTTTTAAATTGGCATTTTAATTGCAAACTAATTGCAAAGCTTGATAGCCAATGAATACTTAAAGATCTAATGGATTTCCACGTCAAGATTTGTTGACGTTATTCAATAAAAAACGAAGATATAAAATATCTTTAACTCCTTCCGTTGAAAGAAAAAAATTATTTATTTTTACGAAAATTGTTTATTTTTCTGGCAAATGATGTCCACTTAAACAAATTAAGTTAATTGAGCCCCTTTATATAGTAGTTCTAATTTTAGTTCTAATTCATGATAACAATGTTTTTTGTCGAATGGCAAACGATATTTTACTAATAAAAACAATAATTAAAATATAAAAGCACATTATCTCTCTCAAAGCCTAAACTTTTTGAAAAACGAATAATTTATTTTATAGAAATGTAGTTATGAATTTGAACTGAAATGAATGGCATTCGTGCATGCTCGATATTTAACATTAACTTTAGCCAGTAAATAGTATAATGATAGAATTATACAAAAATAACGATAAATTGCTGATCAGCTAGATAAATAATTTTCTTTAATTATTTGTAAGCAGTTGTAAATATTAAATTTTAAAATTTCAAAAAACGTTAAAATGCATTAGAAATTTGATGAATTTTATTAATCATTTTGTTTTGTTTAGAACTTCTAGAGATGTTATATTAAATAAAAAAACTTCTATTTTGATTAATAACTACTGCATTTCATGGTTTACAAATATATTTTATTATTTTACTTGTTGATTTATTTTAATATTTCAGTTATTCTTTTATTGCAAAAATCTTTACCTGAATTGTTATATAATTCTCTAAATGAATCTGTTATATAATTCTCTATATAATTCTCTAATGAAATAATATTAGTAGTTAAAAAATATAATGTAGAACATAAACTCATCATACAATTGAAACATACTTAATATTGGAACGGATCCTTTTGAATTAGAAATTAAAAGAATTTTTATCCTACAAAATGCAAATGATATTTTGATGATGTATCAATAAAAATTTAAAATTTCATCTTAAATTCATATTACATTTAAAAAAATGGTTTATTTGTTTATTTTTTTATAGAAATGTTTCACATTCGATTGAAATCAAATACACACATACATATAAACCATTGATGTATAAAACAAGAAAAAAATTCAATGTCTATTGTATTTCATATACTAACTGAAAATTTATCACTAAGAAGTTATTTTTCCCTTTCTTGTTTTAAACGCTCTGTTTTATCGAAACTCACGGAAAAAAATGGTTGGTTATTTAATTATTACTTATTGCATTCTTATGTAGATAATTGAATGCTAAAGTGAGATGCTTATTACTTGGCCCATTGAATTTTCTTGCTGCTGTAATCTATGGTTACAAAGAATGGTTTAAATAGGAAGACGAATCCCGATTCTTCCTAGCTATTCGCTCTATCAGGTAGTCTTATAATTTGGCATGCGAAATTTACACATGCCGAGAGAGGATAAGTGCTGGCTCACTCATGTACGTGTAGGACAAAAGTGTTGGAAAATCAAATCCCCACAAACAAATTACAATAAAGAATAAAGAAAGTACTTTTCAGAAAAACAAGCAATACATACCAGTGATTAATAATATCCTCTTCAATAAGTACTTTTTTAAACAAAGAAATTCGATTTCGATTGTCACCACGTATATATGCATCACACGTAGATAGTCAATTAGGTGGGAATTTTTTTTTTTTCCTCATACGACATGCAAATGAGTACCAGTTTTCTATGAAAAACTACTCGACCAATTATTTTCCGTGGATGGGCTGCTCGTGTATGCGTAAGTGGGATAAAAGTCCGCTGATATACAGCAAAAAAAAAAATGCGTGAAGGCCACTATGTAAAATTTATATATTATATGTTCCCATTGTTTGTTTGTTTTTTTAATTTTCTTGATATATAACCTGAAATAATCCTTTGTTTCTTAATAAATAAAACATCTCGTAATGAATTTTGGAACCTGCAATAAATAAATATTTATTATACTGAAATTAATATGCCAATTATGGATAACATGCACTAAAATATTGCAAAATCTATATTAAAGAAATCAATTATTACTCACATTAAAAATTAAATAGTACTACTTATACCTATGCACATTTGATGAACACTTTTAAAGATCATTCTAATATTTTTTTAAATATAATTAAAAACATTTAGTCATTTTCTATATAAATGCAAACAAATTTATATTAAATCAAAGACCGACACAATTATGTCTTTTAAAACTGACTCAATTGATTTAGTAAAACAAAGGATAACTTATTTTAAGCATAAAATATACACAAAATTATTTGTGTTTCTCAAATTTGTTGATTAATATTCTATGATCAAATCAAACGAATTAAATTATCTCTTTTTTAAATTTCCGCTTTCCAACATCGAGCAGAATGCTTCAGCGTTATCTCGTTTGCGCAGAAACAGATCCACAATGTGTTTTTTAATTTGGACTTTAATTTGGAATGTGTTTTTTAATTGTTTTTTAATTCGGTTTCCTAATCAACCCTTTATTATATCTTATGAACTTTTTAAAATAATTTTAAAAAATTCATATCATATGGGTTGACGACTTTAGAAAGTTAACCACAAAAAAAAAAAAAAAAAAAAAAAATACATTAGTATGTTACAATTCCTTTTTTCTTCACGGCCGTGTTTCATGTTGAATGTTTCAAAAAAAAAATTCCACAAAATGGAACTAACATTATGTTTTTAATTTTGCAGAAACAAATTTCTTCGGCTTTTGCAAAAATTTAAAAAAAATATGAATTTGAACGCGAAATATCATGAATGATAATATCATATCTTCACAAAAAAATTACCGTATGTTAATTTCATCATACTGAATCAATTGCGTTAAAAATAGTTTCCGTGATGGAAAAATTTCGAGTTAGCGGTTAGTTAATTTAATTATTCAACTTCATTGTACTATGAGTTAGTTCCCGTGATGCCATTTCTAACGATACTACTTATGTGAAGATCTAATGATAATTACCAAAAATATTAATGATCTCAAATTATTTTGGTGGCCATTTATGTTTAAAGATAAAGAAATACGAGGGTCACTGAAATTTTTGAGATAAGGCTAAATAGTACAAGTTTAACTTGCTACATTCTAAGAGTGTTCAAAGTAGTCACCTCCAACACCAATGCACTTTTGTAGATGATTTTTCCAAAGATTAAATGCTTCACGCCATCCATTTCTTGGAATTCGCCTGAGAATTTAACGCTTCTTAGTGTCACAACAGATCTTTTATTTTTCTAATCAGAAAAATAGGATAGTATTCTTGAGTCAACCAAGATTACTTTTCATAATATTTCATTAAAATATCGAATATTGCGTTGCTCAAATTACAATGATCAACAGCAGTTCTGCTAAATTGGCACTGTATTATTAGAATATTTTATTATGGCTGTACTTTTAGAGATTTTGAATTTTATGTAATATTTATTTCTGCTATCCTACATTCATTACAAAAAAGAGGGATGAATGCTCTTTCTCATCTTTACGCAATGAGTTTTAAATCTTTTCCTAGTCACAATGAACAAATGCGAGAGCGTCAGAGCCTCGAGTGCATAATTAAAATATGGTGGTAAAACCATAAAAATGGAAGAGAAGGATTTAGAAAAATTATTAGAAAAATTATTCTTCGACTGCTCGAAAACGGCTATCAATAATTATGGCCGTAAGTACATTTAGTTTGTGATTATGGGCTCGAAAAAAATATTACAAGAAAATAAATGTTGAAAAAAATAGAAACTTTTTTTAATTGCATTTCCTTCTTCTGTTTTAATAGAATATGTATGCCAATAATGTAATCTCAAAAATGTTAACGAAAATAAAGAAACCAGAATGTAAGTGACTCTATGACAAAAACACAGTCGATTTTTCTTTCACTGATTGTAATGATCTTCATGCTTTCCATGAGGGTTATTTTCAATGTCATTTGCTATTTTATTTTTGGATTCTCCATCATTATATTTACTTTTTTGCATATAATATGAATGATTCTAATCAATGCTTCTATAATTTAAAACTTCAAGAAGTCTTATTTACATCATCTTTTCTTGCTATAATTTTAGAAGTAATTAGATATAATTGATACATAAAAAAACACAAATTGTTTACTACATACCTGTAAATATCGACAAGATATTTACAGGATGGAAAGTGTTCTGATTCATTCCTTTTTTTGAAAAAGTGAAAGGTAGTAGGATAATTAAATTTAATAATTATTGGATTGAATATTCAAATGCTCAGTTTAATCCTTCATACTCATCTGTTTAGAACACAAAAGGTACTTTACTAAAAGTTCATTGACAAAATACGAATATCAAACTATTTCTTTTATTTATATATATATTTTTTGATATCAACTATTTCAAATATTTTATACAAAATGTACTTTTGCGATTGCAGGTATGTATGATGAAATGGAGATGATTTCGAAGATCGCATCTGAACAATTTATCGCCAACTCAAGTTTTCTTGATCTAGTATCGTCCTTTAACGTAAGCAGTGCAGTCTCCCAAACCGCCTCTGCCTTCGGAGCGAACTCCCCCCGAGACACTCCCCGAGAAGAACTTTTGTCCTTGAATTATGAATCCGAGCTCAACTTATCTACTTTCAATGCAATTCAACCATCCTCCTATCCCACTATCAGAATACAGGACATAGAATTCGCTGCTGACGACTTAAATGCATATTCCTTCAGGCCGTCACCGGGCGAACTACTTGCTATATCCGACTTGAACACGCTCAATTTCCCTACACACAACGATTTCTACCTACCACCAGTGTCATTTGCTAACAACCTCATGGCCTCCGTCGCAGAGTTCTGTTCCACTGGTGTCACTTCTGCAGCACCTCATTTCCAGAATTCCTCTACTGGGATTACCCCCGCCACCTTGCCAGACTACACCCAGTCGTCTAATAAAGATCCTTCAGAAATCCTAAATCGAGCTCTTGAAAGCAGTTCCGCAGCTCCGAAGTTGCTGCCAGTCCAAGCCAGGAAGGACCCCGACCGGCCTGTCCACGAGAAACGTCACATCTGCCCGTCGACTCGTGCGACAGAAGGTTCTGCCGCAGCGATGAACTCAAAAGACATTTAAGGGTTCACAGCGGACAGAAGCCCTACCAGTGCCGGGTGTGCTTGCGGCATTTCAGTCGTTCGGACCACCTGCGGACGCACGCGAGGACGCACACGGGAGAAAAACCCTTCTCCTGCGATTCGTGCGGACGGAGGTTCGCGAGGAACGACGAAAAGAAGAGGCACGCCAAAGTGCACCTGAGGCAGAAAACGAAAAAAACGGGAGTGGCAACAACAACAATATAAATGCCTCAAGTTTACTGCCGTGTCCTAGTTGCCAGAAATCTGTTAACTAGGCAGCACATTAAGCAAGCATGTTAACTAGGCATGGTATTAAACAAGTATATTAACTAAGCAAACCTGTTAACTAGGTATGATATTAAACGAATATATTAACTAGACATAGCATTAAACAAACTTGTTAACTAGGCATTGCATCAATTTAAACATTTCTATCAAAAGCTGGTAACATGGAAGAGCACCAAACTGTGAGGTTACACATAGATCATGGAATGAAACAAAGATCTATAATCTTATCGCCTGTAACTGATAGAAGATCTTCGTTTGAAACAATCGTGCGTCTAAAAACGGTAAAAAACCCGATTGTTTATCGATTCATAGATCTTATGTGAGCCAAACTCCCTTATATAAATTTTAATTTTTAGTTTAACAATTGGGAGCATAAATAAGAATATATTAAAATAATTTAGAACAAATGATCCCTCTAGTAGTAAATTACTGCAATATATACCAGTAAAAATAAATCAACATAGTTATATGCAGATTTATTTATTAAAAAAATCTACATGGATATATAAGATTTAAAACCTGTACTATTTAATTGTATATACCTAGTGAATAATATAATAAAATAAAATGGATATCTCAAATCTTTGGATTTCTTTTGTTATATAGTTTGATTTTAAAACTATATTATGTAATTGAAAAATTTATATGAAAATTATTTATCTTCGTACCATTTTTTGAAGATTTAAACACATTTTCAGCTTTTTACAGCTAATTTCCATTAATATGTACAGAAAGAAAACATTTTAAATAGTTACTAATATTTTAGTAATACATTTATACTAAACTAAATAAAACTAGTAAACTATAGTAAACTAGTAACTATTATAAACATTTATAATAGTTACTAGTTTTTCAGTTACGAATATTTAAAAAAATAAAGAAACATCTTCTATAGGAAGAGATAATTGCAAAAATGACAATTTATAGTTTTAAAATGCATTAAATGAAAATGGACACTAAATCCAAAATATTAAAAATTGTTATAAAATAAATGTTACGCTAAAAAGATCAAACATTAAATAAAACAAACTAAATCCTAAATAGAATGAAACAAAAACATTGATGAAAACGAAACAATAATTTCTAAACTTAACAGTTTTACGTAGTAACATTATTACACAAACCATAATTTAGCAAAATAATCAATAACAAACGAAAATAAATAAAATCGACATTAAATCTCAAATGTAAGAAATTTATTAAAATCACAAATATATGACTGAATGAATTGATGAATGTATAAATTCAGACAAATATATGAATGAAAATCAAGCAATAAATAAATAAAGGAAACTAAATCCTGAATAGGAATAACACAAATACATTGATGAAAACAAAGCAATAATTTCTAAAATTAAGAGTATTACATAAAACTAACATTATTACACAAACCATAATTTAGCAAAGTTATTAATAAAAAATGAAAATACACTGGTGTGCAAATCTTAAGCAACAATGTAAAAATTTAGCAGATAGCCATAAAATTGCAGACAAGGAGGTCTGGAGATCAGTACAATGAACACATAAGTCAATAGAAACACCATGCGTATGCAAATATCAGGAACGAAACGTCAGAGGCGACGTGAGCGTACGCAAAACGCGTGATGTCGGCGCGCAGCTCAACTGTAGATTCAAAAGGAAGGACGGAAACGCAATTCAACATATTCGCTGCAAGTGCCAGTGAGTCAGTTCGTGAAATATGGCTAGAAGAAATCACCTGGAAGACTTCACGCGTGGAAGAATGATTGGAAAGCTGGAGGAGGGGCGTATTGTCACCAGTGTAGCTGCAGAGTTCGGAATCGACCAAAGTGTCGTTTCGCTCGTTTGAAAGCGATTCAAACCACAGGTACAGCTGTTAGAAAAGTTTGTGGTGGCCACCCGAGGAAGACAACTGCAGGGGATGACCGATATATCGTCCTACAGGCGAAAAGAGGCCGAAAGCTGTCACCAAGCGGAATTGCTCAGCAACTCTGTTCAGCAACGGGACGACAAGTGTCGCGGTTTACTGTGGCCAGTCGCCTTCACAAAGTGGGCCTATTCGCCCACCGTCCTGAACGCTGCCTCCCGTTAAAAGTTGGCCACCGAAGCCACCGTTTACAGTGGTGCAGAGAGCACAAAAACTGGACAACTGATCAATGGAGTCATGTCCTCATTACGGATGAGAGTCGGTTCTGTACCAGAAGCGATTCTCGACGCGTTTTGATTCGGAAAGAGGTCGGGACGCCGTTTAATCCCAGTAACCTCAAGGAAAGACTCCGTTATGGTGATTCTGGAGTTCTTATCTGGGGAGGCATTTTGCTGAAAGGGGCCAACTGAGCTCCACGTTTTCGACAGAGGGTCTGTAACCGGGGATGGCTATTGTGAGGAGGTACTCCTTCCCCATGTGCGTCTGTTCCGAGTTGTCATTGGCCCAGACTTCATTTTTATGGAAGACAATGCACGGCCACATCGGACTCTTGCTGTTGAGCAGCTACTGCAAAGTAAAGATACGTACTCCACAGATTTAAATCCCATCGAACATGTGTGGGATGCTTTGGGGAGACGCATTGTAGCACACTTACATCCTCCGGAGAACACCACGGATGCGACCATCTTGATGCCGTAAACAGAAAATGGATTCATCTGAAAATAGGAGGTCACGCCATTCGTGCGCCCAGGTTCGTTGTCGCCCCTGTCTGTGATGAAACGTCAAGGGTAGCCGCAGCCATGGTCTCCGACCAGAGAGCTAATGCTGCTGTAAACACATTTGAGCTCTTTGTGCAGACACTTTTTGTCTTGCAAACTACCCAAATTCTTGACTCAAGGCTCGTGACGTGGCTATACGATCCATTAAGACCATACTGGTAACATGCCTGTCTTCTCGGCTGCTGGTGATAGGGGGTCGTTGAGATCCAACACGGCGTCCCGTATTACCGTCCTGAACCATATAACTTCTTCCTGAAACCTACATTCCGTATTCTGCTAACAATCATTGAATCTCGACCGACGCGAGCAGCAGTACTGCGATATGATAAACAGAAATACCGGTACTCTACAATGCGAACTTTATCAAAGTCAGAATTGTGCTGTTACGCATTTCTGCTTCTTACATACGGCATCAATCCCCAGGAATTTATTTTTCTGGGACACGGGTTCCCACACACGGCAAACACGTGAGTCAGACAACTAACATCGTTAGGGACATCAAATAATGAAAAAAATGCAGAGAAGTAAATATTATTAGTCAAACAACACAACCGAAATAAAAAGGAATTTCAAGTAACTCCGTAAATAACACAAAGAAATGACAGAAATGAAGGTGCAGAGAAATAATGGCACGATATAATGGTGAGGTCTGTGATCTAGACGATGGAAAGGTAAAAAGGAACACAAAATGATGAAGGAAAAGATCATTAGGTCACCACGGGATTGTGACACCCGTACACATCTAAAGAAGATGCGCCCCTGATCGGTAATCTATCAATTAACATTTTATTCGATTTTTAACATTTTATGGAAATCCGAATCATATTAAATTTTATTTGTGAAAATATTATATTATATTTGTGTGTGTGGGTAGTTTTACTTTATAAAATAACTTACGTGTGTTTACTTAACATGTGTAGATATTATAGATAATTTCGTTTTTTATACAAAATTTAAGTGTGTCTATATATATAATTTGCGTGTATATTTAAAATAATTTTACTTTCTAAAATATTCTACGTGTGTGTATATATTATGTTTGTATATTTAAGGTAATTAAGGGTAATTTGTAGGGTAATTTATTTAAAAATAATTTATGCGTGTTTGTTTATTTCAGATAATTTGCTTTATAAAATAATTTAAGCTCGTGTATATATTTAAGGTAACGTAATATAATCTTACTAAGTTGCATATTTAAGGTGATTATTTTACAAAATAATTCATGCTTCTGTATATATTTAAGAAAATTTGACTTTGTGGTTTATACATTATGTGCATATATCTAGGGTAAATTAATTGTGAAGCAATTTTTTATTTTATTTCATACATATTTTAATTTGCACATTCCTAATACTTTTATGTGAATACCAATTATTTAGTTATGCAGTTTGCTTATTATCTCTTGTGTAATATCTTCCTACCTTTTATATTTCTATCGTTCATAATTTTGCATCAACTGCTTCTATAGTCAAATTATTTCTTAGCCGTTACTTTTCTTCTAATTTGTATAATAATTGCTTCGACGAATATTACTTCAGCTCTCTCTTTTATATATTCTCCATGTACTGCTTATTGTATTTTATTTCTTTTAAATTTATCTAATAATTTACCTTACGCATGTCTTATATTTTGATATACACTGAAGTGACAAAAGTCATGGCATAGCAATATGCAAATTTTCAGATGGCAGTAGCATCGCGTAGAACAGGTATCAATGCGCAGTGCTTTCGCAGAGCTTTCATTTCTGTTCAAGTTATTCATGTGAAGAGGTTTTGACGTGATGATGACCGCACGACGGGAATTAACAGACTTCGAACGCGGAATGTTAGTTGGAGCTAGACGCATGGGTCATGCCATTTCGGAAATCGTTAGGGAATTCAACATTCCCAGATCGACTGTGTCAAGAGTGTGCCGAGAGTATGAAATTTCAGGCATAACATCCCACCATGGACAGCGCAGTGGTCGACCGCCTGCACTTAACGACCGAGACCGGCGACGTCTGCAAAGAGTCGTAAATTCTAACAGACAAGCAACACTGCGTCAAATAACCGCAGAAATCAATGTGGGACGTACAAGGGACTTGTCTGTTAGAACTGTGCGGAGAAATTTGGCTTTCTTGGGCTATTCCAGCAGAAGACCGACTCGAGTGCCTTTACTGACAGAACGACATCGCTTGCAGCGACTCTCATGGGCACGTGAGAATATCAGTTGGTCCCTAGATGAATGGAAAACCGTGGCCATGGACCCAAACTGTCAGCAAGGCACTGTTCAAGCTGGTGGTGGCTCCGTAATGGTGTGGGCTGTTTTTTCATGGCATGGACTTGGTCCTCTGGTGCAACTGGACCGAACATTGACTGGAAATGCTTATGTTCAGCTACTTGGAAATCACTTGCAGCCATTCATGGACTTCATGTACCCAAACAACGATGGGATTTTTATGGATGACAATGCGCCATGTCACCGGGCCACAACTGTTCGCGATTGGTTTGAAGAACATTCTGGACAATTCCAACGAATTATCTGGCCACCTAGATCGCCCGACATGAATCCCATCGAGAGGTCTGTTCGTGCCCAAAATCCTGCACCATCAACGCTTTCACAATTATGGACGTCTATCGAGACAGCATGGCTCAATATTCCTGCAGAAGACTTCCAACGACTTGTTGAGTCCATGGCACGTCGAATTGCTGCACTTCGCCGGGCGAAAGGAGGGCTGACACGATATTAAGAGGTATCCCATGACTTTTGTCACTTCAGTGTATTCTCGCATTTTATATTTTCCCCTTTTTTTAATTTTAATTTTTTGATATTTTCTACTGTTTTTGTAAAATTTTTCTCATTGTTCAACTTCTGTACGTGCAAAAGTGAATTTTGCGAAACGTTTTCAGCCTCCATCGTGTGTCATTCAATTTCCCCCACATCATTCAAAAACTGTAAAGAGGCATCTCAGCTGTAGGCACCGTGGTAGTAGTAGTATGGACATCTAGATAGATTAATTGGGATGGATTAAAATAATTTGAAAAATCCATAACCCTAATATGCAGGTTTTCGTGATAGAGCCGTGTTCGTCAGATTACCTTAATGGTAAAAACAATTCATGCGCCCTTATTGTGCAAAACAATTGTTATTTATTTTGTTCACTTTTTTAAGAGAAGAATATAAATTCTTGTATAACTGAAATAATTATTGAAATTTCGCTTAAAAATTTAAAAAAATGATATGTTTTTAATTAATGTTTAAAAATTAATTCATTCGATTTAAAAGAACTTCAAAAATTTATTGATATCACATTTTTGATGACATTTTAAATGATTTAATTTTTTTCACATGATAGATGATGAATTCATGTCTTTGAATTTGAAGTAGAAGGTATATAAAGATAACCATCACTGCAAATCGAAATTATAAAATTCATTATTGCAAAATTTATTGAGTTATCCATTTTTAACGATGTTATTGTGATGATTCCTTTTCTTAGTTTTATGATAACTAGTTTGAAACACATATATATTAAATTCCACTTTAACTTATTTATAGAGAATAAATTTTGCAAAATTCATTCCACATACTTAGAAAGAAAGATATTTTGTAATTTTTCATGTTCTTGAATTTATATTTTGTTTGTAAAATATTTTGATATTTGAATGACAAGAACAAATATACACAGTTTTATATTTGTTTTCCTTTTATTCGATTACAGGGGTTCGAGCAGTATCTACACTTTCTACCAATTCCTTTAATTGTAATCTTAGCATAACTAATAGCGAAAACTTCACATGAAATTTCTTCAAAAATACTTTCTTATCAATATCATAAGTATATAGTTGATGCCCAACTCTTAATAACAAGCATATATATATATATATATATGTGTGTGTGTGTGTGTGTATGTGTAACAGATGGAAGAACCATTAAAAGAATTTTTCTACTTACCAAGCATCAGATGAACAAATATTTCATTTATTGTAGGATCTATAGCATAGTTGCATTTCTTCTTATTTTTTTGCTGTTGCAAAGGTCTCTTAAAATTTCGCTTTAACTATTATTTTCAAAATATAGTTGATAGTGAAAATTTCAGTTTGCTTTCATTTCATATAATAATGTTAAATTTCAAATTGCTACGAAATATTTGCTGTCTTTTAGTTCAAAGGAACTTGCAAAAAAACTATTATTTTCTTTTAGTCCCAAGTCGAAAATAAAAAGTATGAAAATATAGTTAAAAAAAATGCATTTTTTCCTAAACTCCGTCAAAAAGTATTAGATGCATTTATTTAGAAAGGAATATCTTAATAAAACATTGTTACTTAAAAATTGCTGAGTTTCTCAACATTTCAAATTTAATTTGCATTAAAATTATTAGAGTTTCAATATAAAAATGTGGGAGCATTCAAATTTTCAAAATAATTACATATTTAAAGCAGATTCGAGGGAGAATAAATGTTTGTTTACAGATCTAGTTTTTAAAGTGACTTAATGAATTAACGAAAAAAAAATGAAAATTTTGTTTTTTACTCAGTGATTATCGTTATTGTAAACAATGAAAAAATCAGTAAAGGCAAATTTCAATTATTTTTATTGAAAGTACACTTCTTAAAAGGATATATTCAATTTAATTTTAACACAATATTTAAATTTAATTAAAAAATAAACCACTTTGCAGGCAACTCGGATTGAACATAATTTTTTTAAAAAAAACTGCGAAATATGCAAATATTTTTGAAACCAATTTGAGAAATTTGTTGTTTCCATAATGTGATCGAAAACATTTTGGAGTTGAATATTTAGATTGTTGTTTTTATACATTGATTGATAGAAATCTAAACTAATCTTAAATTTCAAATTTTTGTTATTAGTGGATAAACATGTCTTTTAAAAAAAACCCTGTTTGTTGAAAAGAGTTCAAGTCTTTTAAAAAAAAGTTGTAAAAATATCAAGCAATAAATTTACTAATTGCAGATCTATTAAAAAAACAATTATTATTATTTAGCTACCATAGAAAAAAACAGACAGATAAACGTGATGTCCTAAACAGATTCACATTTCTCAAAAAATAATACGACAATACGACTGCGACAATTTCATGTGACAAGGCATGCACTTTACATAATTTAAATTAAATTCATAAATAATTTATGAATAAAAATGTTTTATGCTGTATCAAATTTATCGTGCATGACAAAGAAAAAAAACAAGAAAATGATCAAGCTTAAAAAAATGAAACTTTTTGCAGAAAAGTATTTTACAAGAAATATAATAAATCGAATTAATTTTTAGTAAACAATATAGTTAACAGGACTATAATAAATATGTAAATTTATCATAACTCGTAATTCTCATAAATTTAACTGTTTTTAAAAAAAAAAAACATTATGAAATATTTTATTTAAATTTTTAATAAAATTTATCTATATTTAAATATATTGTTTAATTATATTAAAAGGTGTGCCTCGTCAAATATATTTTTAACCATATTAATTAAAATAATAAATAAATATTGATTGAAATCAATATTTACAGTGAGCCACAAAATTGAGTATACACATCTAAAACGTTTAGACTTCTTCCAATCACAAATTAAATATTGATTTAAATAGATAAATTTTTTTATCCTAGATACCTTAACCTCTGCTTTACCATCCTATAACAATACAATTCTATAGTTAACTTATTTATTACGAAAACAGTTAAGCGATTCGAAGACAAGACAGAAAACCATGCCACAAAATTGAGTATACACTTCTTATATTTGTAAATTAGGCCACCACTTTTTTTAGCTTCAAATTTTCTGTAAAGAGTTTCAGGAGTAGCTGCTGCTTATAACACGTGCTATTGCACTTCAACGCTTTTAAATAGTATTTTTTCTCATTAAAAATCGTAAAATGAGCTCTCGTAGAGAAACTACTGAATCTGAGCGTTTATTGATTGTAAAATAGTCGAAAGAGGGCAAATCTCTTCGAGAAATCGCTTCGTTGATTGGTGTAACTCATGGTTGCGTCCAAATAATACTATAGAAGTATAAAAAAACTGGATCTGTGGCCAATATTCCTGGAAGAGGATGTAAAGAAATACTGAGTACTACAGCGAAGAAGAAGATCATTCACTCAGTAAAGAAAGATCCGAGGGTGAGTGCCTCTAAACTAGCTTTATCGATGTCCTCAAAAAAAAAAAGGCCTCAGTTGGAACAATTCGACGTACCCTTCACCAATATGGGTTTCATGGCTGTACACCAATACGAAAGCCAATCATCAAGTATGTGAATAGACAAAAGATAGTGATTTGCGCCAAAGAACATTGTTTAAATCATATTTCTTTCTGGAACACTGTAATATTTTTTGATGAAAGTAAGTTTAATCTTTACGGAAGCGATGGACGATTTAAAATATGGAGAGAAGTTGGGAAAGCACTGGCACCTAAAACGGCATTAAGACAGTCAAGTTCGGAGGTGGATATGTCTTCATTTGGGGTTGTATGTCGGCTGGAGGAGTTGGAGAGCTTGCTTTTATTGATAGTATTGTGGACAAACATGTATATTTGGGGATTTTAAATGATAACTTGAAAAAAAGTGCCAGTAAGTTGGGGCTTGGGTCAAGCTTCATATTCCAGCAGGACAACGACCCCAAGCATACAACGAAGATTGTGCAGTTATACTTGCTGTACCATTGCAAGAAGTAATTACACATTCCAGCCCAGTCTCCAGACCTAAACGTCATCGAAAATTTGTGGTCGCAATTAGAGAAAGCTGTACATGAGTACGAAATCACAAGCAAGGAAGTTCTCCAGAAGGTTCTGAGAGGAGAATGGGCTAAAATTTCTGTTGAAACCACTAAAACACTAGTAGAATCTATGTGCAGAAGATTTCAAGCTGTAATTCAAGCAAAAGGTTATTCAACAAAATACTAATTTGTACGTTAAAAGGAAATTAATAAAGGTGTATACTTATTTTTCTGGTGGTGCTTTTCCTCTCGTCTCAGATCTTTTATTTTTTTTCGTAAAAAATAAATAAACGCAACAATTTTATAAGTATAGTACGGTAAAGCATAGACTAAAGTATATAAGGTAAAAAATTCAATCATCTTAAAGCAATATTTAATTTGTAATTGCAAAAAGTCTCTAAGTTTCTAAGGTGTATACTCAATTTTGTGGCCCACTGTATTTATTATTTTTTTTTATTGATGGATGGTTTTTTTAAAGTAAATTAATGAATTCTCTAAAAAGAAATTCTAAATACTATAAAGTATTGAAAAATAAATCCTCTTTCTGTTCTGTTATATTTCGCTGAATCTCATTTATTAAGATGAGGAAGTGCTAAATGATATTAGTAACTTTCATTTCTCCATTTGCTTAAATTGCAGTTTTGTCATGCACGGATAAAGTAAGCAGATTAAAAAACAAAATGTAGTAACAAACTCAAAATAAAGAAAAATTTTCGAATGTTTGCTGTTTTTCTAAAATTAATATATATTTTTTTAATTTAAAGTTTATATTGATATATCTCGAAAATAAGAGTTTGCATGTTTATTTTTGGAAGACATTTTTTTGATAAATTTTTAAGCTTTTTTGCTGATAATATATAAAAACTAATATTTTAAGTTATAATTTTTTTAAGAATTTTTTTTCTCTATGTCGACTCAAAAATCGAAGTTCTTAGAAACTGTCTACACAAAAATTTCCTTTGAGTGCCTATTTAAAAAGTTACATACATTAATTTATAACATTGAAGGTAATTACTAATTCAGTTTTGTACCCAAGTTTAAAGTTGTTAAAAAGATGCAGTCTTCTAAATTTTTTAAAAAATAATAACTTTAAACCAAATAACACTACAATTAAAAATATTAAAGTGAATTTTGGCTGTTTTTTATTATAATTAATCATGACCGATTTTGTAAAAGTTTATATGTGAATAATAATCCTGCACTTTTTCATTAAATTGTCTGATGGAAATTATAAAATTTTTAATATTCTTTCTTTAACAAAATTATCATTTTTGTGTTATTATTATGCATGTAAAAAATAAACGCCTGTAGATACTTATTTAAAGGGAATATATGTTCTGAAAAGAAAGAGAAATTGTTTTTGGCAAACTGTTTCACCGTCGTATTTCATTAAACATAAAAGTTCTCTAGAACAATGAATGCCCCTTTACCACCACTTTTGCGAGTGCAGCATACTGAATTTGTCCGCTACAGTGACAATTTTTAAAAGTGCGCTTCATAATTGAGTTGGGGAGAAATAGATTTGGCAGGGAGGGATCTATGCGAAAGGTAAAAGCTGAGCTTAAAGGAGAAATACAACGAGTTTTTTACATATTCTAAGATTTTCAAATAGTTCTTTAGAGTAGCTACGATTAAATAGTAGTAGAAAAGGGTAATCTCACATATTTTGATAATTTGAATAGAAGTTACTGGATTTGGCTACAATGAATAAAAAAGAGCAATTCTTCTGACCACTTTGAAACAATTTAAGAGCAGAAAAATTAGATTTTAAGCCTTTGAAATTTCTATCAAGTCTGGTATGAAGGTTTTGTGATGCTCAAGGTCCGATGTTTCGAGGTTCTATGGATTTAAATTGTATCAAATCATGATACAAATTTTGAAACTTTCATAATACACAATTATTTATGAATTCAAATTGACTCATTTATATAATGCAAATACCCTGTATTATACAATATTCATGAAAGAAAAAGATTCCACATTGTAAAAGGACTGATCAAGGCATATAATAGCAATACATAATCAAGTTTATATAATAGCAATGTAAAAATGTTTCCAAACCCATCCAGAAAGTGAAGTAGAATCATGTAACTAAATATGGAACAATTTGTTCGATTTGCGATTTTCTTAAAAAAATTCTAGAAAAAAAAAAAAGAATACAAGTTAAAAAAATAAATTATTTAATTAATTTGAAATATGTACATGGGTGCAAAATCAGCATTAAATTCAATATATCTACTCCATGATAACACCTAACAATATTATTATTGCTTTCACTGTTTTTCTTTCTTTTTTCCTTCATTTGAAGCATCATCATTACATTGACTGCTGCCATTTTTCATCTAAACCTTTAATTTACTCAACATATTTACTCTCCGTTGTTTCGAGTTCTCTTGGCATTGCTCTTTTATTATAAAAAAATCTCGCCTCTTTTGTTTAATAAAAATAGCGGTATTTTTTCCTACTAACTAAAATCCTTTAAATTCAAAACATTGTTGATAATAGAATCTAATCGACTTAATGCCAATTAAATTTGTGTGGAACTACAAAGTTAAACACTTTACACAGTTAAATTGGAAATTTCTTTAGAATTTTATATTGTGAATGTCACAGAATTATACCCTGAATGTTATTATTTTAAGGATTAAACTATTTTTAAAAGCTTTACCCTTCTCTTCTTTCTGTTTCCGTTCAAGGAAACTGTAAGGCAATCAAATTCCAGTTGTAGCAATAATAGTTTCTGCTTACTTTAACTATTTCGTTAGCTGCCAGTTGATTAAATTTCTTCACTGAAACGGTTCTTATGAATCATTTCTTCAAATAGAATCGCTTGAATTTCCGTCGTCTTATACATCCTCTGAACATCTGTGAATTCATAACCCAAATGTTTTAAATGCCAGTAGTCTTTTTATAAGCCAATGAATGTTTTTTTTACCTCTACTTACAAGTTATATTTTATTCCTTTCTTTACTTGAGAATTTTTCTTTTGTTTAACCAACAGTTTTATCATTACACATACATACCTCTAATAATTTGAAAAATTCCCTTTGAAAGCTGAATAATTTCATAAATTAAAAACAAAATCGAAAATGGCGCGTTATTTGAGGTGTCGTATCATTCGTATTTTATTTTAATGAATATTAGGTTTTTATTTATAGAATTCCTGCAATTTATGAATGAAACATGGAATTTATTTTGCTGAATTGTAGTGGTATTTCAGAAAAACTTTCCATCTGGGAATAATAGTATTAGCCTTTAGGCATCATTAACAAAAATATATCCGTTGGCCCAATCGCAAATGCAAGTATTTTTATTCTTAACATTAATAATTTCATATTATTTTTTTAATTTTACTTTTCTTGTTATATTTAAATTTGATAATATTCAGTTAGGTAGTAATATTTAACTACCAAAAGCATGGATTTCCTATGCTATAATAATTCAAAAAGATAACACAAGTGAGTAAACCTTTTCTGATGCAAATAGAATGACCACTGGGCGTAATCTGAATCATTCAAAACTGTGCTTTCGTCCTGTCGAAAACTTCATCTCCAACCTCTGTGTTTTCGAGAAGTATTTTTAACAAATTATCCTCTAAGTCATTTAAAGCATAGGCAGGCGTGAAGGCTAGTGGTGGTAGATTATCTGTCTTTTCGGGTATCAGAACCCCCCAACCACCTTTCATTGAATTTTAAATTAACTTCCAAGTCGTTCGTGCTCAATCGGAAGTAAAAAGGGAACCGAGAGTAATGTGGATGAGAAAACCTTTTCCACATCCTCACCAAGCGTTCGGGATCATGATAATAGGGTCGTCTGTAATGGAGGATTATTTGAACTCAGTTTCTACACTTACCTTACTCGTATAATTGTATCTTCAAATACTCAATTAACAGGTGGGCTGAAAAGTTCGTAGGCTGACACATAGATAGCGCTACTAGTAATAAATCCATAGGATTTTTAGTTGGCCCTAACCTTCAAAAGACACGTGCATAAATTTCACAGCTGTTGTAATATTAGTATGTGAGTTATGTCTTACCTGCCTTAGTATGCCCGCCTGTTATGTCTTACATATTGCAGGAGTCTTTTGGTACCTGGCCAACCTGAGTCTGTTTTGCATTTAAATAATGTTTACGCGCATAAATCAGGTTTCTTTAAGTATAAATGATGAACACATTAAAATTTTTCTTCTGTTGATAAAATTTTAGAGGTAATATTAATCACAAAAATTATGAATAATAAGAAAAGGATAATAAAATTATTCCTTATCTGTATTATGAACAAGCATTAATATAACGTTGCTTTTCTGTGATGGGCGATGACTGACTTCGGGGAACATTTTTAGAGACAGCTGGCGGCACTAGCGTGTTGTATGCGGGGAAGACCATGTAATTCCAAACATGAAACTTTATTTTCGAGGACAGACAGTTACCTATGCTAGAACAATCTTCATCAAGTATCCATTGTTTTGAAGTATCATTAGAATTGCGGCATAATTCGCATATACTCAAAACATATAAAATCAATATTATAAGAACATTCATTTGTTTCCCTCCTTTTTTTAAATGATCTCTCATTTGTGAATCATTATATTTTATCATTAAAATGAGAATCTGGAAATTTATTATACCGGAAGGAGGTCAAAAATTGTAAAATAATTAAAAAGATGAACGAGTACGAGTTTGGAATCAAGAGAACTGAAAAAAGGAGAAACATAAAAAAGGAATTATGCAGAAAACAACATCATTTTTTGTACTTGAACGAAAAACTAATCGGCAAAAGGTTTCAGTTGTGCTTGTATATATTTTATTTATATGTAACTATGTTGTTATTACACGGCGTACATATGGTATTAGTGACAATGTCTTTGTCACATGAGGTAAGAAAATATCCCCTAGGAAAGTCATTTTTTTTTAAATTATTGAGGAAATACACATATTTAAAAAAAATAATTTAAATATTTTTTTTTTAATTTCATTGAAACCCCAAAAAGTAAATAAAAAAAATATAAGGAAGCATTTCAATGGTAATGTAGACATTTTAACAATTCTAGGCAATTATTTACTGAAAAATTCATTTAATTACTGGAATAATTCAACGAAATTGCTTCTATCAACTTTTGAAAGGAAATATACTCCTGTTATAAAGCAAAGGGCTCTCCTATCATAGATTTCAAAGTTTATATGTGCGTCTCACTCTGAACTTGGAAACTAATTTCATTCATCTCAAAAGTAAAATGTTTTTTTAATTGATGCACAACCAAAATTCTTCAATTCAAATAGTTCTATTTAATTTCTTAAGTTATTTTCTTTTAAGTGAAGACAATACTTTTTTTTACCAAATAAGGTATTTAATAAAAATTGACGCTTTTAAAATTAGAATTTTTAATAAATCTTCTCTTTCGCTTATTTAAATAGAATACAAAATTATGTGCATGTATTTGTGTTTCGTATCAGTTATGGAGTTTAAAATTTAATCAGTTATGCTTCTCAGCTTATTTGGATGAAGCTTCCACTCCAGTCTCACCCCACATTGAATCCTCACAAATCATTTCCCTATGCGGTTCGGTTGTTCGTGCCAAGCATTATCAAAGCACCTATCCGAGGAGGAAGATATTTCACTTTAATCCTTCTTATATTTTTATGAAATATATACTATTTTTAAATAAAACCTTTCTTTTATTATAAATAAACAATGCGTAATTCCCATTTCCCATTTCTATTTCTTTTTCTATTTCAAAATTCCAAACTTTCTTACAAAAATTACAAAATAAAAACATATCGTGAGAAACATATTCCCAACAAAATTTAATGAACACCACCTTATAGAAATATTGGTTATTATTCTTTAATTTGAAGGAAAAATATTATTGTTGAAGTATTTTTAATTTATAGGTTACTAATTTTACTTACCGAATGATTTAATTTACTTGGGTAATGCATCTATTATATGTCTCTCTAGACTCATGTATATGTCTGCCTATATACTGAAGAGAAATTTTATTTTATAACTAAAAATATTATTACAATGATAAATCGAATTTTTTCTATCAATTAATTACATTTACATATGGTGTGGAAAAAACAAAAGAAAATAATAAATTAGCGATTTGTCACTAAAATTAAATTTGTATGGCCAATAATAAAATGCTTGTATCAATAGCAATGTTTAATAACAAATTTGTATTGATAACAATTGTGAAAAGTTTAAAGACACAAAAGTTGAACAGATTGAATAATTTTTCATGAGGACAGTTTTGGACTTTACTTTCCTCAATCGTATTTCCCGATTACATTCACCAAAATGTAACATATTAAATTAATTTTGCTATACATCTAATACCAAAATCTATCTATCTGTTTCAATCTTATGATGGAAATAAATAACGTAAAAATGCATTCAACAGAACATGACAAAAATTAAAATGTAAAAGGGGTATCACAAAGTCGCCGCAACTATTTAAACGACGACGTTAAAATAGGCAGCCTGCAGGATATTATCGACGTTTTCTCTCATTCACAAATGTATGGTAGATGTCGTTGGATGTTGTCATTGTTAATCGAATATAAACTTATGAAGTTTGAACGCAAAGTAAACTACAAAACAAAAACAATTTCATAAGAATGTGTTTCTTTTTCAGTCTATAGAAAGCTGAATTTTCGTCTTTTTAATTTATTTGTAGACACCAATTCGGCATATTTCCCTAGTATGTCATTTTCAAATTATGTTCATTTTAAGCAGTGTAACCTTTTCAAATTAAGCTACTTTAAAATTGGTAAAAATTCCAAAAAGATTATTTTACTAGTTACCTGAATATTCTCCAAGTTTGTGAACTCACAGAATTTCTGCTTTTTTGCATGCATATATTTCACGGAGAGAAAGTTTTTTCTGAGACTTTGTGAAAACCATGCTGAAAAAAAATAATAATTATAAGCAATTATATACCATTTCAGTACAGAAATAAATGGAATGAAAGAAATCATCGTCAATCGAATCAAAGAATCGTCAATTACCTCCTCCATCTCCAATCTTTTCTCCATGTGCGAAATGATCGTCATTGACACACTAAAAAAAATCTGAAAGCTATTAAATGACACAGAAATTTAAAAATATGAAAGTTTTTTACTGAGTTATTTCGTAAGTCCTCATCGAGACACCATTATCAGGCCAACAGAAACTTACTGAAAATATTTCAGTCAAGTATTTTTCCAATATTTTTTGCCTACGAACAGCTCATTAATATACAGGCGTAAACAGGAATATTACGGCATAAAGTAATCGCTCAATTCTGATCTAGTTTCTAAATTAGAAAATTATTGCAAAATTAAAAATTTAAATACAAATTTTAACTTCCTCCCTTTCAGCATCAGTTGTCAAAACTTTGAGATACAGTTTTAATATTATTAAAAAATCTTTTCTTCACCATTTATCCGGTGCCTTGATGGCCAATTGGCTAGCGCTTTGATACGACAGGCTTCAGGTTCGAATGCTGGCGGGGCATGGATGTTTGTTAGTGGCTCGAAATCGGGGCGAGATGGACGAGAGGCTAATGCCTTGGCGCTCGATACCACAGGTTTCGGGTTGGAATCTCGGCGGTACCCTGGATGTTTGCAGTTGCTCGGAATCCACTTTAAGACGTAGGATCCACTTATGACAAGAAGAGTGTCACAGATCCCAGTCAGACTTCTCTCACCCACATCATTCCCAAACTGTAAAGGGGCAACTCAACTCTAGGCACAGTAACACAAACCAGACTAATCTCCATTTAGCTAAAATGAACTCGTGCCTCTAAATATTAGTAGTCTATTACCATTTATTTTTTTGACAAGCACCGCTAATGGAACATTTAAATATTTTTAATAATATGAAATGCATTTTTTAATTTTTTAAGGTTACTATACTTTTGTTCTGTACCCATATTTATTTGTAGCAGCTACCTCATATTTCGTAAGAAATTTTAATTATCCCTTACTCCTTTTATTAATTAGACCATTCATGGCTATTTAATTGTATACAATTTTATTTTAAGATTGCAAGCCCTTCGAACGAGTATATCTTTGTTTTGATCTGACAGTTCGTACGTGCAATACGTGCAATAGACAGTTCGTACGTGAACAAGGTGAAATTTTTGTTATAAGTAAAGATAAATTAAAACGATTATTTATATGTTATTAATATTTGGTATTTGTGTGTTATACTACTGTGCACAAAAAGTACGACCAATTATTATGTTTTTCAAAAACTCTTTATTTATTCTTCCAAATTTATTTCATCGCTTTCAAAGCAATCGCCTCCGGACACAATACACCTATGCCAACTTTTTACCAATCCTCAATGCATGCTAAAAATCATCGGCAGGGATGGCCTTCAAAGCGCGCGGTGATACAAGTTGAATCTCTTCAATCGACTCAACTCGGTGTCCCTCGGTGTTTCGAGTTTAGGGAATAGCCAGAAGACGCACGGTGTGAATATGGTGGTCATGTGGACAATATGGGTTTAATTTTTGACGAAAAAGTCACGAAGAATCAATGCACTGTGAGCTGGCGCATTCAGTATTTCCCTTACCAATCGAGATTTGACGCGTTTGAGGCCCAAAATGGAATTGGCCGATCCTTCTGAAATTCCAACATCCTCAGCAAGTTCTCTAATTGCAAATCGCCAGTTTGCAAGCACCAAATCTTTGGTTTTTTGGGATGTGAGCTTCGTCGGTTGAGGTTGAGGGTCGACCAGAGGGCTCTTCGTCTTCAACGCGTTCTCTGTCTTCTTTGAACTGTTTTTACTACTTCAAAAATGTTCTTTCCGATATAGGAATGCTCACTGAATGCCTTCTACAACATTCTATACGTTTCCGGAAACCAAATTTAATACAAGTTCTTTGCTCAATGAATTCAGACATTTCAAAAATCGCCGGAATCAATTTCTGCGTCTCGGAAAGCTAAGCGTAACTCAAACACTAATGAATATTTTGACGTCAACTTTCACGCGGATGTCAAGGATAGTGCCAGTCCATAAGCACCGGGAATTTTAAATTGAAAATTGGTCTTACGTTTTCGACACAGTAGTATAACATATATGTGTTATGCTAATTCTGTAATATTCTAATTAAAATATTTTAAAATTCCTTAAAAATTTATTTGTTTGTAATTTATTTGTTTGGTTTGTCTCTCTACGGTCATCTTGTGCACACGAGGGCTAATTAGACCTGGACCTATTGTTTAAAGGGGATTCCGAACCACTCACAAGCATCCATGCTACCGCCAGGATTCGAACCTGAAGCATATGATACCAAAGGTCAGGGCGCTAGTCAATTGGCCATCAAACTGCCCAAAAATATTTTGAAGAGCATAGATAAGTAGTGCGGATTACTAATTGAGTAATATGTAGCTTCCTTTTACACTTTTATTTTTGTCTTATTAAGTCCAGTGCCTCCTATGTCGATTTCTATTGAAATGCTGATTTATAAATGTATATTTTTATTATGTTCATATGTAGGGTCTGTTGACCGAGTGGCTTGCTCTCTGGTACTCGGTACCACAGGTATCGCGTTCGAATCGCTACTGTACCAAGGTTGTTTCTGTTTGTTCGAAATCCACTTTAAATAGTAGGTCCCGTCCTAATTGGATCACTGTTGGGGGCTAGTGTGACTCGCATCCATAGCATATCTTCAAGTTACACGTGCCCCCTGGGTAGTGCTAAATGAGTGACAGAGTTGCAGCCCTTGCTTACGACATAAAGATTAACTGTCTATATTGCCAGCTGCATTAGATCAACAACAACATTACATTCATGTATGTTACAGATAAAGTTTAGTTAAAATTATTATTTGCAGTCGTTAAGATTTACCTATAACCTATTTCAATTCATATGATAGTTGGTTGTAGTATAATAGATTTTAATTTAAATAAGTTTATAAATTTCATGCTTTTTTTTTTAAAAGAAAACGATTTTAACGTTGGATGAGACCCTAAATTAAATAGGTATATTTTTTTTGCCCATTTTTCAATTTTATTGCTACCTACAGTCATGCACAGTAGTCAAGTATTTTCTGCAATATCTCGAAATTGAAAATACATCTTCCCCAGGCCTATTAAACTAGCATGGAACACTGCTGATTTGATAGACCAGACATGTAAATCTGTCTACAAATGACATACGGCGCATGCGCGTTTTCAGGCTTGTAATCAAAGCTTTGAGTCTGCAGTGGTTATTTGTGTACCACCTTTTCACATTTGAAATGGATCTTTTTGCGCATGTATTAATCTGTGACAATGAAACTTTAATCAAATAAATATGTTACCCAGACAAATGCTGTCCCTAAATTTCATTTACCTAAACTGTTTTTCTTCTTAGCAAGGGGGGGGATTTTATTTTGCACCAATCTATAAGCTTATTTTTACAAGCCAGTTTGCATTCCCTTACAATGGCAAGTTCCTTTCAAACACCTTTACAGAAACCGATTTACGAGTATTTTTTCTACACATGTTTCTAAGCCAGTAGTGGCCAACGCAAAGGATCTTGCGGGTCACTTTAGAAATGTCTCTTAACTCCGCGGGCCCGCAGATAAAATTAAAGATCCCCATATTAGATTTACACCCTTTACAAACATTTTTTTGGAGGCAAAAATTGAAACATAAAGAGTTGTTATTTTTATGTTTACTATTATTCTTACATGTATAAAAAATATATAACACTAAAAAGGAAATATAAAAAATATATAAATGCAAATGAACTAAAAAAAATGAAATCATTAAAAAAATATTTATTTTACTAACGCTATATTTCACTTATCTTTTGCAAATCGTTCTCAATTTGGGTATTTGCACATCGAAATGGGTATTGCAGGTTAGCGTCTATTATGTTTAACCGTGATTTGTGTTGGGTCGATTTTATTTTCAAAAAAAAAAAAAAAAAAAAAAAAAAAAAACGATTCGCAGGTGTAAGTTGAACCCTAAGAGCTGACAACTTTGTGTGCCAGATTTCTGAAATTGGAAAATTTCTCTTTTGTGACGTAAGTGATATAAAAATCTATTTTTGATTCTGATGTTTCAAAAATGTATTTTAATTGTATTGTAAGTTCCATATGGAGATATTCAGAGGCCGACTCGATTTCAACAACTCTAAATTTGATAACTAATTTCGACAATATATTTTTGAATATATGTATGCACACATAATGTATTTTTTAATACATTGTTTTTCACTTCAAAAATGTTTTAACAAACTGATGAATTCGCATTAGAGTCATAGAGAATGTGAGGATCCTTCTTAAATTTCCAATTATTGTTAAATGACGCTGAATTTTGAAATAAGAGAATTATTTACTTTTCAGAAGAACAAGATAGTATATTGTAGCGAATATTGCAGCTTCAAAAGCTGAAGAAGTAAAGGCCATAAAAATCATCCCACATGTTCTCAACTTTGCTGTAACTTTGGTACCTATTAGTATTTTCATGTATAACTGAATTGTACGAAAAAGTGAGTACAGTATATTTCACTGTATAATTTTTAAATAAAAACTATGGAGTGTTTTTTTTTTTTTCATTCCCATTCACAGACTAATAAAGCCCTCAACACAAGCTAGGTGAATAAAAATAAGAAAGTGTGAAATCTTGCAATTTTTGGCTGTAGTTTTATATTAAAGTTCTCAGCTGATTTTACCCCCCCCCCTCCCCCATATATCTATATATCTATTATATATAATTCCCGTGTCACGATGTTTGTCCGGGATGAACTCCGAAACTAACAATCCGATTTTAACTTTTTTTTTTTAAATGCGTGTTTTGTTTCAACTTGAGAGTTCGGATAGTTTGATTCAGGTTTTTTTTTTATTATTTAAATGCAAAATCGACGCTTTTCATATTTTGAGCAGTGCAGCAAGATCGCGCACCAAAAGTTTCCAATTTCGAGTACTACAACGTGTTGTGTGACGTACATTTTATCTTATCTATAAAAGGTAGCTCATAAATTACCCATTTCCTGCATCTAATAGATGGCGCCGTGTCTCGATGCCTGTACTACATAACAGTAAATTTCTCATGCTCTGAATATTATTATTTTATGTAAAAATGTATTGTATGTTTTAAATTTTGTGAATATTATATTGTAGGAAATTTATATTATTTTTATGACGAATAAATCAAACGTATGTAAGTATTATCTGATTTGATTTTTTTTTCTAAGTAATGTAATATTTTTGTTTGTAAGTTATTACAATTTATATTCAAAAAAAATTAATGCACAATAAGACTTAGTGTATAATGTTAAACGATCGTTTGCATTTGTATTTTATTGTGAATTTTTTTTAAGTCACTTATTATTATATCCCGATTTTATTTTAATTGTATTGTATTTTTTGAATTTTCATTTTCAGTAAAATGTCACCAAAAAAAATCTAACTTCAATAATGCCTGTAGTCGTGAGGCACAACGCAAACGTGCTGAGAGAGCCCTCATGTCAAAAAAATCAAACCACGACAGCAAACGCTACTGAAAGGCATATGGCAACAGAAAGCCGTACGCAAGAGTCAAGCGAACATCGTGATGAACGTCTGCGGCTACAAAGATAAACGTCAAGAGCGCCGCGTGAACAACATGTTGCCAGACATCAAGCACAGGATTAAGAGAGACAGCGAACCAGGCGCGCATTAACACGTACGTCTTTTTTTAATACGCTTTTATTAGTTTCACCTGTATGTTTGTTTGTATGTATGTATGTATGCATGTATGTATGCATGTATGTATGCATGTATGTATGCATGTATGTATGTAACTGACTCTTTGGGCTCGATTTTGAACGATTTTTTGCGATTTTTTTTCAGATTTAATTATACGTTGTAGACTAATCAAGGACCGATGACACTAAAATATTTTGATAAGTTTATTATCTCATCATGATTAGGATCGCCAGGATTAGTGATTTTATTTTAACTTATGAAGAGCAATTTAACCTATGTAGAATGAAAGTATTAAGTAAAGACATTTAAACCTACGTGGGACAGCGGCACAACGGATAGCGTGCCTGACTACGGATCAGGAGATTCCCTGTCCTAATCCTGGCTGGTTCGACATATCCGCATTTAACCTTTGTTTTACTCACAGTTAAATTATTTTAAGAACTATAGTTCCAGTCCACCGTACCGGGATCTCATTTAAATATTATAGTTTAAAAACATGCTTTTAGAGTTAATCAAAGTAAAAAATAAATAAATATTTTAAAAAACGCTTTTAGAGTTAATCAAACTAAAAATTAAAAAATAAATTAGTAGTTTAAAAAAAATCTTTTAGAGTTAATCAAACTAAAAAGTAAAAAATAATTGAATTCAAAGATCGCCATCGTTCCAATGGATCAAATATGCCGATACTGCCAGGCTTTAAACTTCCGCTATGAACCACCGGGCATGTGTTGTCCATTAGGAAAAGTGGTTTTGTTACCTCTTCTCAGTCCGCCGGAGCCTCTACAGTCACTTATCGCTGGTGAATCACATGATTCAAAATTGTTTTTACGCATGACACGCAAATTCAATTCTTGCTCCCAAAAGACGTCATTTGGCGCAACTAAAATTTGCGATTTCTCATCCGATGGACGTAATTTGGAAAGTACATTCAAAATACAAGGTCAGGTGTACCATAAGATTGGGTCGTTAATGCGAATACCTAACGAAGAGCCAAAATTTCTTCAAATTTATTTTATGGGCAGTTCTGAAGAACGTGTGACAACTCGATGCCAGTATAATTTTATCGAACAAGCAGTACAAAGAGCTATTGTAAAATTGTTGGAAATTTTTTTAGAAAATCATAACCAACTTATTAAGTTATTTAAAAGAGAGTCACCACAATTACGAAATGACAACTTACAAATTGTCATCAGAGCTCACAAAACACCATCAGGAGAACACGCTGGCAGGTTCAACGCACCAACCGTAGAAGACGTTGCTATTATCATGATCGGTGATCCAGTTGATAACAGAGCTATCAAAATCACACGTCGTGACAGCACTGTTCATGTGATACCAGACTTACATCGTTCGTACGATGCACTACAATATCCACTGATATTCTGGCAGGGTCAAGACGGATATCACATCAACATTAAACAGGTTCAACCGTTAACTGGTAAAGATTACATTTTTTAATTTATTAGTGTTACGTTTTTAACATACCAAAACTAAATTTACATTTATTTCTTATTTTGAAGGTGATGAAACAAACAAAAAGGTCAGCTCAATGTGTTACTACTCGTACCGGTTGATGATAAGAAATAATCAGGACAATTATATTCTTCGATATCGCCAGCTCTACCAGCTATCTCCAGCATTACCGATGTATGCTAAGATCGAGAGCGAACGTTTGCGATTTCTTCGGTTCAACCAAATTAAGTTACGATCAGAGGATTACATTCACTCCGGCTATTGTAGGAAATAAAGATGACAATTTAAACATCAACAACATTGGCATTGCATTTATTTTACCCTCCAGCTACATTGGTAGCCCACGGAACATGCAAGAATACATACAAGAAGCGATGACCTACGTACGTCATTATGGCCGTCAAGATTTGTTTATTACATTTACATGTAATCCAAATTGGGAGGAAATACAAGCCTTGCTGTTACCAGGCCAACAATCAATTCATAGCCATGATGTCGTTGCACGTGTGTTTAAACGAAAATTAAAATCCTTGATTGATTTTATCGTAAAAATTTCGGTTTTTGGTACGACAATTTGTTGGCTCTATTTGATTGAGTGGCAAAAACGAGGCTTGCCGCATGCTCACATTTTGATTTGGCTGTAAACTAAAATTCGTCCGGAAGAAATTGATCAAATCATTTCCGCTGAAATTTCGGATCCATCAATCGACCAAGAATTGTTTGAAATTGTTGCCAGTCACCATGTGGTAGTTTTAACATGCTATCACCATGCATGGCAAATGGCAAATGTAAGAAACGTTTTCCGAAAGAATGTATAAATTACACAATTACGGATATTGACGGTTATCCACTGTATCGCCGCAGAAACGCTGAGAATGGTGGCAATCTATTCACAATGCGAACGTCGAATTTTAATCAACTAGAAATTGATAATAAGTGGGCGGTTCCATATTCGTCATTGCTATCAAAAACGTATAAGGCCCATATTAATGTCGAGTTTTGCAATTCCGTCAAATCCATTAAATACATTTGTAAATACTTAAATAAAGGCAATGATGTGGTCATGTTTGAAGTGTGAGATATTAATAAAAATGATGAAATAACACAATATCAAAAGGGCAGATACATCAGCAGCAACGAAGCTATCTGGCGTATTTTTAGATTTTCCATCCACGATCGAGATCCACCTGTACAGCATCTTGCAGTGCATCTTGAACGTAGTCAGCGTGTATATTTCATTGAAGAGAATGTTATCCAAAGAGCATTAGACCCACCGAAAAAAACACTCACTGAATTTTTTACCTTATGTCAAAAGCTTGATGTTTTCGGCCAATTTGCCAAAACATTGCTACATACAGTATGTACCCTGCTATTTTACATGGAACAAATCATGTAAAAGATGGGGCGCACGTAAACAAGGAGTACCATATCCGTCAATTGCAGGCCTATTAAAATCTGAAACATTGGGACGACTCTACACAGTGCATCCAAAACAACGGGAGTGCTTCTTTTTGCGTTTGTTGTTTTTAAATGTTTCTGGACCAACATCTTTTGAGTGTTTGCGAACAGTTAATGATCGAGTATTCAATACCTATCAAGACGCATGTTGTGAGCTGCAATTGCTGGAATATGACAACCATTGGGATTTGGCACTTGCTGATGCAGCTTTAACATCTACAAAATAAATAAAAAAAATAATATTCGTCAACTATTCGCAATTATTCTGACGACATGTTATCCAACATTAGCATTGTGGGAAAAATATAAGAATTACATGAATGAAGATATTTTGAACAGAATGAAATAAACGGAACGATGCCCGAATAAAGATTTCACACCAGAGATGTACAATGAAGCTTTGGTACTGCTCGAAAATGTTAACAATTTTTTTTTCTTTGTGAACACTGATATACAACGAGAAAAACAATATGACGACGTTGACTTAGCTACACTCATTGCAAACAATGAGCCATTACGGACAGCTGAACAAAGAATTATTTACAATCGAATCCTGTTGACTGATGCAAAACAAGGTGGATTTTTTTTCTTAGACGCACCTGGTGGGACCGGTAAGACATTTTTAGTGTCAGTAATCCTTGCAAAGATACGGCTACAACAAAAGATTGCATTGGCAATTGCATCGTCGGGCATTGCTGCCACTTTGTTAGATGGTGGACGAACGACGCATTCAGCATTGAAGCTGCCATTAGACATTCACAGTAAACCAAACGCAATGTGTAATATTTAAAAAAAAAAGCGGAATGGCTGCAGTGTTGCAAAAAAGTTCAATTATTGTCTGGGATGAGTGCACTGTGAGTCACAAACATTCTTTTTGAGGCATTTCACAGAACTATGCAAGATTTAAACGGCAATAATCGACTCTTCGGTGGAGATGTTTCACAACTATCTGGTGATTTCCGGCAGACATTACCTGTCGTTTCTCGCTCTACGTTTTCTGATGAGATTAACGCATGTTTGAAACATTAATTTTTATCGAAAAACGTTGAAACGCTTCGATTGACCATACATATGCGAGTACAATTACATAATGATCCATTGGAACAAGTATTTTCGAATCAATTACTGGATATTGGAAACGGTACAATCAGACTACATCAAAATCGCAATGTATCCAATTGTCAGACAATTTCTGTTCTGTTGTTCATAAAAAAAAAATGAACTAATTTAGAGTGTATTTCCGGATATTCTTAATAATCACTTAGACCATAATTGGCTCAGTAATCGTGCAATTTTGGCAGAAAAAAATGTTGATGTTGATGAAATTAACTATAAAATATAAAATTTATTGCCAGGCAATCTGATGACTTTTAAGTCAATCGACACCATTGCTGATAAAATTCAGATCGTTAATTTTCCGATTGAATTTTTAAATTCTCTGGATATGCCAGGAATGCCGCCACACAATCTTCGTCTGAAAATTGGTTCAACGGTCATTCTATTGCGTAACTTAAATCCACCAAAATTATGCAACGGTACACGATTAGTCATCAGAAGAATTACCGGAAACGTACTTGAAGCAACGATATTGACTGGAAAGTTTAAAGACGAAGTCGTCCTGCTACCTCGAATACTTATGATACCATCAGAATCTACAATACCTTTCAAAAGGCTACAATTTCCGATACGTTTGGCTTTTGTGATGACAATAAATTAGTCGCAAGGGCAGACAATGGCTATTTGTGTCACGGGCAGACAATGGCTAATCCGTGTTTCTCCCATGGGCAGCTGTATGTTGCATGCTCAAGTGTTGGAAAACCATCGAATTTATTTATTTTGACGAAAGACAGGTTAACAAGAAATATTGTTCATCTCTTAGTTGTTAGTTAAAGGAAAGTAATGATTATTAAAAATTAAATTAGATAAAATAATTATAAAACATTGTTAAAAATCAACATTTCCTACCTCATTCATTAAATTAATAAAAAATAAACATTTTCTAATCATTGAAGCTTAATTTGAACTTTTCATCGTTCTTTACCAATCACTTCCTTAACAATACCAATTATAGTATCTAATAATTGAACGAAATACAAGAAAGCCAACAGCAACGCGTGGCCGGGTCTGCTGGTATATATATATATATACATAATTATTCTGTACATTTGCTTGTCACTGAACTCCGCCTAAACGTCTGGGCCGATACAATTTTTTGTGTGTGTTTGAGTGAGTCCCTGGATGGCGTAGATCAGAGGTGGCCAACCCAAATGATCTTGCGGGCCTCTATGGAAATGCATCCTAACTCCGCGGGCTGCATTTAAAATTATATATTCCCCTATTAGATTTAGACCCATTATAGACATTATTTTGAGTGAAAAATTGAAACATAATGAGTTATTATTTTTGTCTTTACTATTCTTACATGTAAACAAAGATAATATAACAATTATGATACTAAACGCACATTGTAAAGAAAGATAATATAACAATTATGATACTAAACGCACATTGTAAAGAAATATATAACACTAAAAAGAAAATATAAAAAATATATAAATATAAACGAAATAAGAAAAAATAAAATCAGTCAAAAATATTTATTTTACAAGTGAGATATGTGTTTCTCCACTCTTTCACTTAGCTTTTGCAAATCAATATCAATTTGTTATTTGCACAACGTAATTAGTAGGGCTGAAGGCTGAAGGTCGGGCTGAACGGTTCATAGGCTGACACATACATGGCGCTACTAGTATAAAATCCATATAATTTTTAGTTAACCCTAACCTTCAAAAGACACGTGTATAAATTTGACAGCTGTTGCACTATTAGTATGTGAGTTATAGCATTTTTAGTGAAGGAACTTCTGTTACTTTGAAGAAATGGATAAAAAGGAATATCGTGTGTTAATAAAGCATTGCTTTTTGGCAAAAAAAAAATACAATTGAAACCAAGGCTTGGCTTGATAAACATTATTCGGACTTTGTACCTGCAAAATCAACTGTAGAGAAATGGTTTGCTAAATTTAAACGAGGCGAAACGAGCACCGAGGACGATGCCCGCAGTGGACGCCCCAAAGAGGTTGTTACTGACGAAAACATCAAAAAAGTCCACAAAATAATTACTGATAACCATAAAGTGAAGTTGATTGAGATAGCTGAGACACTAAAGATATCAAAGGATCGTGTTGGACATATCGTGAAGGAATATTTGGATATGCGAAAGCTCTGTTCAAAGTGGGTGCCGCGCGAGCTCACAATTGACCAAAAACAACAACGAATTGATGATTTTAAGCAGTGTTTGGAGTTGTTCAATCGTAATAAACCCGAATTTTTACTTCGATATGTGACAATGGAAGAAACATGGCTCCATCATTTTACACCGGATTCCAGTTGACAGTCAGCCGAGTGGACTGCACATGATAAACCGACTCCAAAGCGTGGAAAGACGCAAAAGTCGGCTGACAAGGTTATGGCAACAATATTTTGGGATACGCGTGGTATAACATTCATTGACTATCATAAAAGGGGAAAAACCATAAACAGTGACTATTACGTAGCGTTATTGAAGCGTTTGAAAGACGAAATCGTTGAAAAACGGCCTCATTTGAAGAAGAAGAAAGTGATATTTCATCAAGGCAATGCACCGTGTCACAAATCAATGAAAACGATGTTAAATCTGCATGAATTGGGCTTCGAATTGTTTCCGCATCCATTGTATTCTCCAGATCTGGCCCTCAGCGACATTTTCCTGTTCTCAGACCTCAAGAGGATGCTCGCTGGACAGAAATTTCGTGCCGATGAAGAGGTAATCGCCGAAACTGAAGCCTATTTTGAGGCTAAAGACAGATCGTACTATAAAAGTGGTATCGAAAAAATTTTATGACCGCTATAATCGTTGTATCGCCCTCGAAGGCTATTGAATAATAAAATCAAATTCTATCAGAAAAAAAAATTTCTATGCTAGCCTACGAACCTTTAAGCCCACCTGGTAATTTTATTATAACAAAAACTTATTACGTGAAAACCTTTACAAAGCATGGAATTAAAATATGTTAAAAAGGTAATAAATAAATGAAACTTTAAAATAAAAAGAAATATACATTTGCATATATATCATCTAAGATAAATTGCTGTCAATAATATCCTTTGTAGATAATACATTAATGTTCATTTAGTAAGTTTCACTCTATAGGCATACCCATGTTAGCTGGCAAGTTCCTTTCATTAAACGTAAAAATGATATTTCTTGATCCCTTTTTTTAATTGATGTAAGCAGAATCAAAAGAATGACAGAAATTAAATGCAAACATTTTAAATTTGCTTCTTTATGGTAAAATAAATTTTTAATAAAAATAAAGAGAAATTTAAAATAAAAAAATTCATTTTAAACCCACATAATAGAACAGCTAAAACTAACAAAATCATAATAGTAATAAACAAAAACACAATCTCATATCAAACTTTTAAAAACTTAGCATTCTAATTTCAAGCGAATTATTATAATGATTATTAGTAACCTTCATTCAAATATTAGTTTATTATTTATTAATAAAAAATTAAGTTAAAAATCTAGAATCCTGTACCTCCCTGTTGTTTCGTTGGACTTTTTCACTCTCTGCAGTTTCGTCTGTCCTACAATAAAAATTAAAACAACAGTAAAAATTAAATTAAGCACTTTTTATAGTTTATTTTAATTTTATAAATTAATTTAACAGTTTGTGAATTTAAACAAAAAATTTAAAATGTTATGCCATCATTGCCACACAATTTAGCTTCAATTCTGCAGGAATTGCTAAAATCGTCAAACATTTTACATGCGTATTTGAAAGTTGATATAATAAAGGTATAATGAAATAAATAAACAGCCATGTCGAGGCACTGTTAAATTACTGCTGATCTCAGGGGCTAATAAAATCTTCCATACTGAATTCAACTAGTGTTTAAAATAGCCTACTGCTAATTCCATCCTGTAACAAGACCGAATATCACTGGCAAAAGTCACGATTATTTTTTCGTTTCGACAACTGGAGTTAACAGCTAATTCTTTTTAACGTAGTTAAATTAACAATTAAGCTAATATTTCATAATATACACATGTATATTAAGGGCTTATTTTATTTTGATTTTAACCGAAACAATTTTTTTTCCCATGGCAAGGCAAGTACAAGAAGAATAAAAAATTAATAATAACAAAAATAACAAGGGAAAAAAATACAAAAGAATAAACGTCCAAAAAAAAATGCAAAGATGACCGAAGTCATTGCCTTAAGAGTTCTCTCGCACGCCAGTAAAGCGCTGTCTCCGAGTCGCCGTCAAGTACCGCACATCGTTGGATGGGTCAATGTTCAATGGGTCTGTTAGGGGGCAGCCAGGATTCGAAAAGATTTTAATGCGATGGAGATGTTCTGCTAGACAGTCGCGGCCAGTCAGAAGTCGGAACTGGGCGACAGCATGCCGTCGCGGATTGCTGGGTATTGCTAAAAGATCTTCAGCTCTTCAACGCTTTGACTTAATCTCATCTTGAATTTGTAACTTGTGGTTTTTAGTCATTATTTGTTTGATATAAAGTTTTATAGAATGGAGTGACAGTGACGAGGATCTCATTTGAAGTAGTTTTGAGCCTCTTTTTGCTAGACAATCTGCTTGTTCGTTCCCAAAAATGCCACAGTGGCCAGGTATCCACCGAAGTACCACCCGTTTCATTTTTAAAGTCAGTTCCCGCAAATGATTTTGACACTGGGAGATTTCCTCTGATGAAGGTGGCTTGGTGGAACTAATAGCTTGAATTGTGGCTTGTGACCGAAACGATTGTTAAAGAGAGAAATGTTCATTTATCAAATATTTGGTAAGCAGTTTAAATACTTGTGAGGAAAAATTGAACCCGAACAAATCTCCCCATGCGAGTGTGACCGCAACATATCCCTTTGACTTTATGGTTCACACAGGACCACATTGCGAATGGTGACATAGGGTCCTGTGTGGAACCATAGGACCCTATGTCCCCACTCGCAATATGGCCCCATGTCACTATTTCAAACAGGAGTGCAATGGGGCCAAGGAAGGCATTTTCTTTATGAGCGACGACACCACTGGAGAATGTTAGTAAGAATGGTTGAATCCCGGCAAGAAACAATGCCGAATTAGAAGGACGACAGAACATGAAGGCAGATCGGGACATCCACGGTGCCGAGTATCATTGATAAGTGATTCAGAGTTTGGGATCTGAATTATTGTCAGGCCTTTTTGTTGTCATGACTTGCTCAGTTACATATGGCAATAAAATAATTGTTTTAAAATTTCATAGAAATGTGTAATAGCATTTACAGCATTTTCAATAAATAATAATAATTCATATTAATTACTTTCGTGATATTTCCAAATATTTTTTTAAAAGGTTTTTTTTTTTTTTTTGTGATCATGTCATGATGGATGTTAATTAGTAAGAAATTTTTTTATAACTTATAGTATTTAATAGTGGGAATAGTTATCTCGGGATTTTAATAACAATAATAATATAATTTAATAAAAATAATAATGATAAGTTTAGGATTATTATTCAATTTTTTGGTAAAAAAAAACAACTAGTATATGACCTATTTGATGCATCAACATGAAATTTTAATACCCACCTAAAGGACATTTTTTTTTTATATACCATAACAAACTACGAGGAAGATGATTATACTTAGAACACATCCAAGTATACATATCCCCCACAGGAAGGCGACTAAAAAAAGAAAATAAATCATTAAGTGATAAAAAAGCAATGAAAAAATTTATGCTAGATATATTAAAAAAATTCCATTTATATTGTTAACAATTTATACTCTACAGAAAACGATGCTCTTTAATTACATCAATCTTTTAAAGGTAAAAGTCAATGAGAAACGTAATAGATAAAATCAGCATAATATCCAAGACAAAATTATTCAATAAATGGCACCATTATATTGTTAGAATATCCCTTTCTGAATTCTGGTTTTAGTTCAAGTTTTAAAACCACTTGATTTATGCAAGATCGAAATTAGTTTTTCCAGGCAGAGCGAATTTTTTTGATTACATAAATCTTTTTTAATAATAAATAACATAATAAGGTGACCTGAATCATCTTTATTTTTTCTAATATTGGTTAACAGGGGCCTGAATGGCCGAGTGGGCAGCGCTCTGGTTTCGGGTTCAAGTCCCGAGTAATTTTTGCCACCTTATTTACATAATTTTGTCGTACATTGTAATATTTTGTGTAGGCAGCAAGTACTGTATTTAGTTATTTTCTTTTTAATTTTTCGCATAAATTCTTTTTTTTTTCTTTTTTAGTTTTCAAGTTCTTTTTTTAGCTTAATTATGAAAAATGACCGTTTAGGAAGTGAAATCATAAGGAAGATGCAGGAAAATCAAGCTGGAAAAATCAAGAGATCATTCATTTACAACCGTAGGAAATAATCTCAGAAATGAAATATCTGCTTAATTGGAAAACCGGCCCGCATTACAGTGTAAATTCTGACATTAGATCTTACGGAGAGGAAATTCTAAACAGACTTGTTATTTTCGATTAAAACTTTTCAACAAATGTTTATGCTACCTTAAAAAAATCTCTTCTTTGCTCAAATTTTAAAAAAACGTAGGCGGAAAAATTTGAGTTGCAGAAACTTTAAAAATTCATCCTAAGATCTAATTGAGTCTATTAGAAATTTGCACAAAAATCATCGCCATGGATTGCGCGGAAGAAAATGATGTTGATGTCACTTCTTGCATTCAATAAGTGATTCAGATATGTCAGATTAGGCATCATAAGCCCCATAAAAGATTAATAAAATTAATTATTTATAATAATCCAAAGCAACTCACGGATATTGAGCTTCAGAAAATGCAGCAGGTCACAACGAACAGTCATTCAAAATTTCTTTCAAGGTCAAAGGAAGGAAACAAGATTGTAACCATTGTATTGTGGAAGCTTCCCAAGGGACTTTCAAATATTTTTGAAACAATACAATAAATGAAGGCAAATTAGTTGTAAACTGGTTGGTACACAATATCAGAGAATTCTACAATGTAGGAAGATGTTATCACAGTCAGAATTTTGTGCAGTGCCCAATGAAAAGTCCATACTGCCTTTTTTGCTCTTCAAAAGCCTTTCTGACTTAATTGCAAATCAAATATCTGTACTACATGAATTGCTAGGACGGTAATGTTAAAAATAGAACAAACTTCGAACCCAGGCTTTCCGCCGTCCTTGTTTCGTGGTATCCAGATGTCATTGAGAAATTCTAGAAGAAGAAATTCTTAGTGCTCACAAATATATAAGAACAATTATTTATTCTGAAAGGAAAACTATTACACTTAAAAGATTTAAAACTGCATTCTGGGAGACATAAGGCCTTCTTTATCATTTCTCTCTTTCACAAACTGGCGGCCAGATAACCAATTGGATAACGCTCTGGCTTTAGGTATCACAGGCTTCATGTTCAAATCCTGGCAGTAGCGTGGATGTTTGTGAGGGGTTCAGAATCCACTTTAAACTGTTGATCCCGGTCTGTGCAGTCCTCGTGTGCACAAGATGACCGTAGAGCGACAAACCAAACTTTCACAAACCAATTTATATGTTGATTTATGCTAGTAATGCACGTCACTTAAATCATGCTACTCACATATTTCAAAATGCTTGCTCTAAGGCTTTTAGAATCAAAAACTGCAGTAAACAATAAATCTTTGTCTTGGTAGCAAAAAAAATGGCTTAAAAAATGAACCTCTTACTTCAAAACAGCACAGCTCCTTCTTTTATGAAATTGCTTACTAATTTTTTCTTGTGACGTACAGAATTCTCCAATATGGTAAATATTAATCTGCAGAATGCAGATTTTTTTTGTTTAATATATATTTTTTTTTTTATTGAATTTTTTCTTTTGTCCTGGACTTTTGATTTCACCAGCATGTATTACATAGTATTGATAGAACAACAAAAGAATAAAGAGGGATTTATAAATAGCTTCTCTGTAAACAAATATTTAATTTAATTTTTTTTATTATGTTACAAAATTAAATTTAAAATTTTGTTACACAATAGAAATTTGACGAATTTCATTAATTGTAATATTTCATTTAGAATGCTATAAAAAAGGTGCAACTATGCTATACAGGTGTTACGCTACATTATTTAATAAAAATACCTCTGATTTTTAAATAATAATAGCTGAATTACATAATTTATCAATATGCTTTATATTTTTTTTTTAATTTAGTATAATTTTTTATGTTTCAATTATAATTTATTGAAAAAAACCTTTAACTAAAACCTTATATAATTTTCAAATCTAGTTGCTAGTTTTAAAAAATGATAATTTATTGTTATTAATCCATTATGTATTCGAAGCAATAAATTTTGCTGAATTAGAAATAAAAAGAAATTTTATCAATGGATACGTAGACGTTATTTTGATGATGCCTAATATTTAAAACCTAAATCGAGATCATATTTCATTTAAAAATGGTTTATTTAGTTATTTTTTATAAAAATGTTCCGCATTCAATTGCAATAAATACTAATATTAATTTTATAAACCAGGCGTAAAAATAATAAAAATTAAAAATTGTCTATTTGTATTTCATAGACTAACTTAAAATCTATCATTAAGACGTTCTTTTTATTCCTATTCTAAAGCTCTGCTTAATCAAAACTCACGGACAAATTTTAAAAAAATGATTCAGGATTCATTTATAACTTATTAAAATCTTATGACGTTTATTGTATTGAATGTCAATTCGTTACGCTTACGTGTTTAAAATTTCTTGCCCCTGAAAGCTATGATTTTAAGCTAGTATGTCATAAATAGATCGAATCCTGATTCCTTCTGCATGATAGCTTCACGCTCTATGACACAGTCAGACAATTTATAAATTCGCATGTGAAATTCAAACATGCAAGTGCACATATTCACACACAAATATTCTGAAAAAAAATACGCAAGAAGCCTTTTAGAAAAAACAATTAACCAATGGCAGTGATTGAAAAGACGTTTGTTTTGGCTTTCTACGGTCATTTTTGGCACGCTTTGGTCTAATTAGACCGGGACTTACAGTTTAATGAGGATTCCGAACACACTAACAAGCATCCATGCCATCGATAGGATTTGAACCTGAAGTTCTGTAGTGCCAGAGGCCAGAGTGCTAGCCAATTGGCCATCAGGCCGCCAAGTGAAACGGAGAGATTCCATGAGTGATTGTGTAAAAGTGTAAAAACGTGTTTTATAAGTTTTCTTTCATACGACATACAAAAGAGTATCGATATCTTCTAAAACTCTTCGCGGAAGGTAATGTCCTTCAATTATTATCCATGAATGACCTCCTCGTGTATGTCTAAGTGAGATAGAGGGCTGCAAAAAAATGTGCTGCTGTGCAAAAAAAATGTGTAGAGACTACTGTGTCAAAATTATATTTTTTATGTTCAATTTTTTTCTTGTTTCAAGCATGGAGAAATCAGTTTTTTTTTTTTGCTCAACTTAAAAAATCTTATAATGTTTATTGTAGTTGGTAGAACCAAATCATATCTAATTAATTATATATTATACTGAAATAAATAAGCATTTTTGGAAAAAAAGCACGAAAATATTGTTAAATATGCATACAAAATTATACAAAAAATACATAATTGTTATTGAAAACTAAATTATATTAATTACAGCTCAACATCTTAAAAGATCATCATTTCAGTATTTTAAAATATAATTAGAAAAATCATAATATTACTTTCTAATACTAGTGCGGGCCTGATGGCCAACTGACTGGCGCACTGTTGCGCAGGTTTCGGGTTCGAGTTCAGGCGGTACCGTGGATGTTTGTAGCGGTTCGGAATTCACAGGTCCCGGTCTAATTTGACTGTAGAGCTCGGGGCTGACAACCCTAACTCGTAAAAAGAAAACATCCATCATTGGACCATAGAATCTGCCAATAGGCAGATGACTATGGTCCAACAATTACAGTAGTGCCGGGGAATTAATTTTGTATTAGTGTAATCAATTGCATATTAAATAAAAGATCGTGAGCTGCACTAATTTAACGAAAATATATTATTACTCAATTATTAAGTATTAAACTCTGTCATAGTTCATTCAATTCTCTGAACCATTTTCCATTCAACTCAACTTGACAGATTTATTTTACAGCTTCAGATGATTTTTATTTTTGTTCTAAAGCAGCTGGCAAACACTTACACAATTGTCTTTGATGCCTTAAAGCAAGCGCTGCAATGACGTTACTCACTTAGCACTACTCAAGTTACTCAAGCATGTAGCTTGAAGATAAGCCACGAACAGGGAGTAGCACTATCCCTGCAACGCTCTACGATCCTGTTAGACCGGGACCTATGATTTAAAGTGAATTCCGAACCACTACAAACATCCATGGCACCGCCCCTATCACACACAAACTCATAGCAATTACCACTACAAAATTATCCAGAAAATATTATTCAGACTGCCAATTGGAATTGAATAGATTTTGTTTAATAAAACATTTTTTTAGTGACGAATGTAACATTCGATATTTTTGAAACGTATTTACAGAAATTCTATGAAATCTTTCCTACTGGCGAAAGAAAATACAAAAATGATAGTTTAGAATGCGAAACATATTAATTGTGAACACATTTACATATGTTTGTAAATTTGATTGTATATAGTATAGATATGAATAAACTTGTAAGTTTGTGTAAATGCATTTGTTTTTTTGTGCTCATATATGTATATTTGTAGCGTGTATCAGTGATGTTGCACTAATACACTACTGGCCATTAAAATTACTACATGAGGAAGAGATGCAGATAACAAAATGATATTTATTGGACAAATATATTATGCTGGAAATAACAAGTGATTCAATTTTCAAAAAATTTGGGTACATAAATCCTGAGGAATCACTAACCAGAACAACCATCACTTATACGCCTGGGCATTGAGTCAAACAGAGACTGGATGGCATGTACAGGTACAGATGCCCATGCAGCTTCAACACGATGCCACAGCTCATCAACCGTAGTGATTGGCGTATGGTTCCGAGCCAGTCGCTCGGCAACCATGGACCAGAAGTTTTCTATTAGTGAGAGATCTGGTGAAAGTGCAAGCCAGGGCAATAGACGAACATTTTCCGTATCAAGGAAGGTCCGTACAATACCGGCAACATGCGGTCTTGCATTATCCTGCTGAAAAGTACAGTTTCGCAGTGCTCGAATAAAGGGTAGAGCCCCGGTCGTAACACACCAGAAATGTAACGTGCAGTGTTCTAAGTGTCGTCAATGAGAACAAGAAGTGACCGAGACGTGTATCCAATAGCACCCTGTATCATCATTCCAGGTGACGGGATAATATGACGATGATGGACACACGCTGCCAATCTGCGTTCACGACGATGCCGCTAATCACGGATGCGACCACCTTGATGCTGTAAACAGAACCTGGATTCGTCTGAAAAAAATGACGTCTTTCCAATGGTGCGCCCAGGTTCGTCGTAGATCACACCATTGAAGACGCTCCTGTCTGTTGTACAGCGTCAAGAGTAGCCGCAGCCATGGTCTCCGAGCTGAGAGTTCATGCTGCTGCCAAAGTCGTCGAACTGTTCGTGCAGACACTTGTTGCCTTGCAAACGACCCCTATTCTCAACTCAGGACTCGTGATGTGGCTACACGATCCATTAAAACCATGAGGGTAACATGCCTGTCTTCTCGGCTGCTGGTGATAGGGAGCCGTTGAGATCCAGCACGGCGTTTCGTATTACCATCCTGAACCCATCGATTCCATACTCTGCTAACAGTCATTGGATCTCGACCGGACACGAGCAGAAATACTGCGATACGATAAAGCGGTTTATCGCAATGCGGTACGCTTCTATTCGACCTTTATCAAAGTCAGAAACGTGCTGGTACGCATGTCTACTTCTTACACGAGGCATCACAACTTTTCACCAGACAACAATATTCAAATTTGTGTATGAGAAACCGGCTGAACAATTTCCGCATTAAAACACATTATAAGTGTCGCTACCGGCGTCTGCTTTGTCTGAATGCGCTGAAAATCTAATCATTGCATATCACAGCACCTTCTTCCTGCCATTTAAATTTCATGTCTGTAGCATGTCGTCTACTTGGTATAGCAATTTTAATGACCAGTAGTGCATATATATAGGTTTAATCTTTTTTTATCTCAAAAGAGATGCCTTAGAGTAGAGTGTAAAAGATTCAGAAAATAATTATTTTCATAAGAGTTTCGTGAATATTTTGTATTTAATTAAATCAATTTTCAAACAATTATTGGAATTTGCAAAACTTCCTATCATTGTTTTGAAGTAAAAACATATTGTAGTTCTGAAATTTGATGTTTCAGACTTCTTTTAATAATTATCAAATTAAAGTAAATAAAAAAGTTTGAAGCAATAATTAAAAAATAATTTTATATTTTAAAGTTAGAAATTTAAAGTGTATGAGAAACCGGCTGAACAATTTCCTCATTTAAACTCACCTACTTTGTCTGAATGCGCTGAAAAGCTAATTATTTGCTTATCATGGCACCTTCTTTCTGTCGTTTAAATTTCACGTCTGTAGCATGTCGCCTTCTTGGTGTAGCAATTTTAATGGCCAGTAGTTTATGTATGTTTATGCACGTGTGTGTTTTATCATGCGCTTGTATATATGTCCTTGATTACTTATGTATAAGTGTTTTTGTATGTATGTATGTGCAGATATATATTTATGTGTTCGCGTGTGTGTTGATGTATTAGTGTGTATATTTTCGTATTTATAACTGTACAATATGTGTATACATATATTCCTATATGTTTGTTATGTGTGCATGTGAAATGCGTGTATATTTTCATAGGAATGTATGTGAATATGCATGTGGGCTCTATATGTGTATCTGAATGTGGTACATGTACTTTCATGTTCATGTAAGCGTATGTTGCACGTGCATGAATCTGTGTTCATATGCGGGTTCCTTTGTGTATATATGTGAGTGTAAACACGTATATGCGAAGTATGTATAAATGTGTATTTAAGCATGAAAATAAATGAATATATGTATGTGCATCTGCACGTACGTTAATATGTATGTATAATGTATGTGTGTATATGTATGTCCTTGTTTACGCATGTGTGCATGTGCATGTGTGTAGGTGAGTGTTTGTGTATATAGATGTATATTTTTGAACGTATATGGATATGTATAGACATGAATGTGTATGCACATGCATTTGTATATATGTATATGTGTAATTCTATTTGCATATGTATATATGTGTATGTGTAATTGTATTTGCATATGCATGTGCATGTGCATAAATACGTATGTATAGCATGCGTATGTGCATGTATGTTCTTATATATAAATTATTTCAAGTATGTGTGTTTAAATGCGTTCATGTGAGTGTGTGTAGGAGCATGTTTATGTATTCTCAGGGCATTCATGTGTATGCAAGTACATGTGCTTGTGCATAAACTCCATCATGAGCATGTATATGAATGTGCCTATATATTTACACGTGTGCATGTACATGCTTGTGAATGCCATGTATGTACTTATGCATAAATTATTTCATGTGTGGGGATAGATGTATACATATATTTCTGTATGTATGTGCAATATGAATATGTGAGTATGTCTGTATACACCTACAAAATATATATTCAAGCTCATGCATACGTTTACACACGCAGATACATATGCATACATACATACGAACATACATTCACAGTTAAATACATAAACACATACATGAACACAGATACATATAAACAGAAATACGTACCTTCACATGTATACATAAGAAAATGTAGACATTTATTTACACGTACGCACATGCACATATTATACACTCGCTCATGCATATAAATACGTATACCTATATATGCACACACAGTCACGCATATTCATACATTCGATTGTACATATTACACATGCATATACATAATATATATATATATATATATATATATATATATATATATATATTATATTCGCAAATAAACATACATAGGCACATGTACGCACGCATTTACATATAAAAATATGTACTCATACTTTTACATTCGCATAACAAATATTTATATATGCATATACAATATACATACTCGTCAAAGTGCTTAATTACAAACTGGCATACATACCCATACACTCCCAAACATACATATATAAACATTCGTTCCCATATATCTACACACCGGTGAACGCGTACATACATACACGCATACAATTGAATTTGCATACATACGTAAATAAACAAGCACTTATCGCTGAGAGTAAGATTGTACATAGGGCCTGAATGGCCGAGTGGCTAGCGCTCTGGCGCTCGGTACCACAGGTTTCGGGTTCGAGTCCCGGCGGTGCCATGGATGTTTGTAGTGGTTCGGAATCCACTTTAAACCGTAGGTCCCGGTCTAACACGATAGTAGTGCGTTGTGGAGAATGACATATTAAAAATAAGGAAAAACTCACTGTTCATATATATAGTGATTAGGGGATTATAGTCCTTGTTGCTTCACATCCCCATATACCACTTCATTCATCACAATGTACATACTTTCGAATAAATATTGTGCTAATATAGTAAATTATCATTTGTTTAAACTAACAATAACTAAATAAAGGAAACAATAATATATATTTATAAACAATGAAATGTAGTAGTTATTATTTAAAAGCTAGAGTGACCTTTATTGCATAATGTTATATAATATCTGCAGAAGTTTAACTAAAATATTACGATTAACAAAATACATTGAAGTTCTACTATAGGATTATGTTTTACAAAATTTTCAAATTGAATTTTTCCTATTATTTTTTAAACATCAAAAAATATATTTTAATAACTAATCAAAAATATCTCTTAATTCTTGTATAATTTTTTCACCATTAATATACTCGTATATATATATATATACATTAATTTTCTCACCGCTGCAGTAATATTAATTATCTATATTAGTTTTCATGACACTGATTTTATTTAAAATTATTGAGAGCATTTTGATAAAAAAAAAATTTTTTCTTTCTATTGCAGCTGGCAAACACAGACAGCTTGGTCTTTGGATGCATTAAGGGAAGTGCTGCAGAGACGTACTCACTTTGCATTACCCAGGGGGCGTGTGGAACTTGAAGATAAGCCACGGACGCGGAGAAACAATGCCCCCGCAACGCTCTACGATCCTGTTAGGGCATGGACCTACTTTTTAAAGTGGATTCTGAACCACTACAAACAACCATGGCACCGCCGGGACTCGAACCCGAAACCTGTAGTACCGAACGCCAGAGCGCTAGCCACTCGGTCATTCAGGCCCTTTTGATAAAATATAAAATTGATTATATTTCAAAAAGTGCTAGCTTTTAAAAAGTCTATGTGTTTAATTACTATTTTTATAATCAAAATATTATCATCCATTCAATGAAAAATATATTAGATTTTATTCTGATTTAGATAAATATTCATCATCATCATCAGTGGCGTAACAACCAAGGCCGTCTGCCAAATTTCTAGACAAGTGATGTTATCTTTTTACGAGGTAGGGTTGTCAGCCCTACTCCCAAAGCTCTACAGTCCTATTAGACTAGGACCTACAATTTAAAATGGATTCCGAATCACTGCAATCATCCTTGGCATCGCCGGAACTCGAACCCGAAACATGTGGCTCTCAGTGATAGAGCGCTAGTCACTCGGCTATCAGGCGCCCCAGATTAACATTCACCAATAAAATATTCAATTTGTTTAAGTGAAAATTGTTCGTAAGAAAAATAAATAATTTTCGAGAAAAGGTAAAACATTCTTTCCCAGAGGGGAGAAGATAAGCAATGCCTCATAGAAAAGTCCTCCAGCAAACTTTGACTGAGTATTTATTAAAACTTTTATAGTTGAACTTTCAGCAATGAAACTTTTTGATCGATTTATAATTCAATTCGGTGGGTCAATTTAAATCTGTGGTGCTATAACAATTTTTTTTTGTTCTAATGCAGCTGGCAAACACTTAGACAACTGTCTTCGATGCCTTAAGGCAGGGATGGGTAAACTACGGCCCGCGGGCCAACTCCGGGCCGCCGGAAGGTTCTATCCGGCCAGCGGATAGAATTTGATTTGCCGGTTCGAGGCAAATTAAAAGAAATATATATTTATATATCCATCTCCTTTTCTACTTTGACTAAATATTTTTTTTTCTTCCTTTCTTTTAAGGACTGGTGATCTTTTACTTTCTCTATTTGAATATTTTTACCATGCCTTTCAATGTAAATTGTGAAGCAGTGAGGTCAGATTTGCTGGTTTAATTAATTGAGTATTAATCTAACAATCATATCAAGCAATTTTCTTCTAAATAAGCCAAATTTAGAGTTTTACAAATCATTATTGAAAGTAAGTTTCCCAAATTTAATATTGCCCTTCCAGAAAATCAGTCCTATTTTTGCTTCATCTTATATATGTGAACAAGTGTTTTCAACTATGAACCTTAGAAAGAATTATTTCAGAAGTCGACTGAAAGATTGTTTAGCCTCGTTCCTTAGAATCGGTACATCTGATTTCGAACCTCAATATAAGGAACTTAAAAATGAAATCGCAATTTCATTCATCTGATTAAAATATTTGAATTGTAATACTTATATATATTTTTTTTAATTTTATAAAAATTTATCTTGGCCCGCCAAACTTTTCTTTTTCGATTTTTGGCCCGCTACCGAAACACTTCGCCCATCCCTGCCTTAAGGCAAGCGCTGCACCGATGTTACTCACCTAGCACTCCCCAGGTATTGGTTTTCTTTGTCGCTCTACTGTCATTTACCGCGCACGTGGGCTAAGCAGATCGGGAGTTACAGCTTAAAGTGGATTCAAACCACTACAAACATGCATATTACCGCCGGGACTCGAATCCGAAATCTGTGATACCGAGCGCCACAGCGCTAGCCCTTCGACCATTCAGGCCCTCTGGCACGCCCCAGGAGAAAGCTTAACTTGAAGAAAAGCTACGGATGCGGAGTAACACTACCCCCGCAACGCTCTGTGATCCTAGTAGAAGGGAACCTACGGTCTAAAATGGATCCCGAACCACTCCAAACATCCCTGGCATTGGTGGGACCCGAACCCGGTGGCACCTAGCGCTAGAGAGCTACCCATTCGGCCATTCAGGCCCTTTGCTATAGCAATTGATTATATAATACTCTACAGCTGTATGGAGTGTTTCGCCTTAGGTCTTTCTACTTAGGATTTAAAAAACAATAAATTAAAGCATAGCGAACTAAGCTGCATTTTTTATATCTATATATAATTATACCAACATAATTATTTGTACAAGAAAACTTTCTCTTTAATGCAAGAAGAACAAATATTTATAAAACTACATTCATGTTCTTAGGGTGTTGATGGTTGAGGGGCTAGAGCTCTGGCATTTGGTACAATGAGCATCAGGTTCGAATCCGCCGGTGGCATAGATGCTTGCGGGTGGTTCGGAATCCACGCTGAACTGTAGGTCCCGGTCCGTTGAGCCTCTAAGAAAATAACAGATTCATATTAAATTAGAAATTTCGTTTGTGAATGGTTAGCCTTTTGTATGAAACAAACTTTTTCTATTAAGTTTCAGGTTGATTCCTTTATTTTAATTTTGAAAACTAAATTATAATAATATAAAATAAAAAACATTAAACAATTATAATCTGCACTTTTATAAAATATTTTTTAATATATGACTACAATTTCATAATCAAATTTTTTTTTAACTTCTAGAAACAAATTTAATATTTTTTAGCATTAAATTTTCTTCAAAATTCATTACATTAAAAGAAATTATTAATTAGAATGAAATCTTTGAGATCTTAAATAAATTATTAACCTATTTTTCATTATTTTTCGAAAATATTCCGGTCTACACAAATGAGTAGGTTTTTTTTCTAGTGAAATAGCAATTTTTAACCAACAAATAGGTAATTTTTTTAAATAACCAAATTTGAATATTATTAGTTACATAGTAAGAATTCACTACTGATTTAATTAAATATTTTCTTATATAGTTTATCTTATAATTAAATATGTATCCTATAAGAAATATTATTACCATTAACCTCGTCCTCCATTCTTTGTCCGCCGTCTTTATCAAATGATTGCTGAGCCAATAAATTGCATTGTTAAAATGGTTTATTATAAACTAGTTTGTTGTCTGAAAAGGCGTGGAATTTGTGCAAATCAATACAGGAGGCTTACTAAACACCAATGTTTTTCTAGAACTCCGCCTAATTGACATCTACAGTCACGACATCTGTTGGGAGTACGTTTCTTTTCTTATCTTTATTCTTTTTGTTTCGTTTGGAAATTCTATATTCTCAGTGCTGAATGGCCGAGTGGCTAGCACTCGGTACCTCTGGTTCGAGTTCTCGCGCCGCCATAGATGTTTGTAGTGGCTCGGAATCCACTTTTAACAGTAGGTCCCCGTCTAACAGGATCGTAGAGCGTTGCGGGGATAGTGTTACTCCGCGTCCGTAGCTTATCTTCAAGCTACACCCACCTCCTGGGTAGTGCTAAGTGAGTAATGTCGGTGCAGCGCTTGACTTAAGGCATAAAAACAATTGTTTGCCAGCGGCATTAGAACAAAAAATATTCTTAGGGGCCTTGATGACCGAGCGACTAGCTCTTTAGCGCTCGTTGCCACAGATTTCGGGTTCGAGTTCCGCCGGTGCCAGGGATGTTTGTAGTGGTTCAGAATCCACTTTAAACCGTAGGTCTAATATGGTAGTTGGGCCTAGGACTAACAACCCTACCCTGCTTCGAAATCTGCCAGTAGTGAGGTTTGGTTTGTTTTTTCGCTCTACTGCCATTTTTGTAACAGAAATTTACCTATAGAAAATAGCGGACACAAGGTTTCCTTATTTGAAAAACAAATTTGTTAATTTTCTTTCAACTAAAATTTAAAAACAAAATTTCTTCTTTTATAGAAAAAAACAAAACATATTTATTTTATTCAAATATATTCTCATATTTTACTGACTATCCATTTTTCTATTACAATACAATTGGAAATTTGAAACTAACATAAATTTTTGGTTAGATTTAAAGATGTTAGCATTTTTCTATGTATGTTGTAAATCAAAAATTTTAATATGTATGCATCTTTTGTATCTAAGTATACCTTTAATAATCGTATGAGTAAACATATCTTGTTTGGTAGCATCAGCAAAATTTAATTCCATTTTATACATATCAATTTTAAGATAGCTGTAAATAATGGTTAAAAACAAAAAATAAACATAGTTAAAATTATGCTTATAATTTGATATAACATTAATCTCTATTTTATAGTAACTGTAGCTGCCACTGTCATAGACTGTCACTATTTTATAGTGACTGAAATTTAGTTATACAAACCAATTTTGAGGTATCTTTAAATAATGGTTCAAAAATAAATAAATAAACATAGTTAAAACTATGCTTATAATTTGACGCAACATTATCCATTTCTATTTTACAGAGACTGCAGCAATGTATTGAAATATCTATTCATATATTCGTAGAAATTTATGTAATTATGAAAACACTCTAAATGGGTATTAAAATAATTTTTTCACTATCGAATTCATCCTTTCACAATAAGTACCTTGCATGCATTCTTTTTGATTTCCAATGGCGGGGAGTACAAACACATTAAAAAATACAAGAACAAAAAACATCAGAAACACAATAGAAGAAGTAAAGACCGAAGCCATCGTCCCAAATATCATGCATATTTACTGCAATATTAAACTTTGTAAACATGATAAAATAATTTAAGTGATTAAATTATTAAAAGAAAATAACTAGAATTAGCTTGGCTTTAAACAAATACATTTATGTCCACGTTGATTTTAAATAAAAATCATTCTTAAGGAAAAAGAACAGTGATCCCAAAAATTGTAACTTTTTTAAATGATAAAAACATTATTTAATGTTTTTTATTTATATTAGAATAAGTTTTACAGTCAATATTGAGGAAATATTAAAGGTAAACATATTGAAACTATCATTTCCGGTTACAAAAATCGTACTTCCGGTTCAAAAACTCGTCTCTAAGAGAAGTGTAAACTAACAGAACTTAAGTTCTAAAAAAGACAGAAACAAACTGTAAATATATTTAGAAAGCGTAAAATACAAGCTTTACAAAAGTGTAAAAATTTTGAAATCGATATTAGGATCAAAAATCGCATTTTAAAGGTGTTCCTGTACCTAAAGCAAATACATTTATGTGCATGTGGATTTCAAATAAAAAGATTATCACACTTATGGAAAAGGAACAGATCTTTATTTCCAAGAAGACGCTTTATTTCCATTGGAATCGTATTAATCGCTTTTTTTAAAAATCAAATTGAATTTCAGAGAAGTACATGTTTTTAAGTTAGATTTATTAATAGATCAAATGAATCGATGCTCAAAGAGGGAGAAAATTCTTTTTGAATATAGTTTAATTTACATTTATTTTAAGAACTTACTTGAGAGGCAATTTCTCTAATCAGATACGAATTCAATTTTATTTCAGTGAAAGTGACACCATTCTGTATCATTCAGTAATATGACATCCTAATAATGAATTCAGACTAGCTTAGTACAAAAAAAAGTTCGTAAATAAATTAGAAAGCCCGATTCGTGGCATAGCGACGACGTGTGAAACTAATGAGCTGGAAAGCTGAGGTTTTATTCCCCTGGCGGCATTGTTATAGCCACTGCATTCCGAAAAGAGGAGATCCGATGTCAATAATAAAGCAACTAGTGCTGACTCATAAATAGTGCAATATTTCATTCTTTTATTTAATTAATTAATTTTTAAAGGTATCAATGAATTTTTAAAAAAAGTATAGATTTTTTTAACGCTTTATACAATTGTTAAATTTAAAAGTGCTAATTTCTGTAAAATACAGACATGATTTGAACTTACACCTGCGAACGTTTTTTTTCTTAAATGAACACAGAAACATAGTTAACAGCTAACCTGAAACACCCGTTGCGGTGTGCAAATACCCAAATTGAGATCGATTTTCAAAAGCTAAGGGAAAGAGTGGAGAAACAAATATTTTTTAATGATTTCATCTTTTTTGTATTGATGTATTTTTTATATTAATATTTTTATTGATCTATATTTCTTTGCAATGTGCGTTTAGTATCATTATTATTATATTATCTATGTTTGCATGTAAGAATAGTAAACTCAAAACTAATATCTCATTCATGTTTCAATTTTTCACTGCAAGAAAATGTCTATAGTGGTTCTAAATCTAATAGGGAATAATTTTATAGGCTGCCCTCGGAGTTTGATGCATTTCCAAAGATCATTTCGATTGGTCACCCCTGGTTTAGCTCCCGTGTGCACAAGATGTCAGTAGAGCAACAAACTTACAACTCTATTCACCAGAGTTGTTCCTGTCTGCCTGTCTCTATATTAAACGTCCAAATCTCGCCTCGTTGCCGTCAAATTTATCCTCTTTTCTGACCTTTTCTTTGTTCTCTCTCATTCTTTAAACCGCGCTGCGAGTTCTAATTCCTTCTCACCCATGAGGCGCGTGCAAGATCATCTGCCAGAAAATTGAGCTTATAAAAATTTCATTAACTTAAAAAAAAAAAAAAATTATTAGCTGTGCCGATACATAGATTAATCATAAAAGTATTCAATAATTACTCAAAACAAAAAAGAAAATCGAAAGCAGTTAACATACTACGTATACTGCATTTTTGAATAATGCCAATTTGTAAAAAAAAATCTATTTATTTATCTCGTGAGAATTTTTCTCTAATATCCTTTTGAAACGATATTTTCGCGTAATGAATTAAAGTATCTATTAAATCATAGATTTATTATATTTTTATCGATTTTGTACTCATTTTTCGAAAGATACTAGTTTTGAAGGGGATAAAAATTCAATTTTGGCTGATCCAAAATCAATTTAAATAAATAGTTTATTGCCGGCTTAACAAAATTAACGGCAAATTAAACAAAATTTTCATTTCCAAACCTTATCCTAAACAAATTTACATTATGACACAGTATAAAATTATTTTTCTTTAACTTCGTAAATTAAACTTATAAGTCAAATTTTTTTTTTCTATCCTCAGAAGTTGATGAATTCGTCTTCATATTGTACGTGCATACTTTTTACGGGCTCCGGCGTTGTTGAAGAAAGCATTCTTCAAGCAATTATTTTGTGATATTATTTGATTCGTGGCCTACTTTGCAGCTGGGTCATGTTTATAATAGTGTGGATGAACATGATCTTATTTTCGGCATTAAACAAGCGGCAATCTTACCAGAAAGTATTTCCAATAAATAATAACTTCCCTTATATAACTGCAAGAAATGTTTCTTACTATACAATGTGAAATAAATGTTAATAAATAATTTTTCTATTGTATGAATCCTAATATTACTAAAGGAATTAAGAATGGATTTAAATCAATATCACGTTCTTATTGCATGTTTGTAAATTTTATTTAACAAAATAAGAAATAATTAAATAAGGCTAAAGATGGACAAATGTATTCTTATTTTATAACTTTTAATTTAATTATTTTTAAAAGTGTAAAGAACTTTCCGATATACACAATTATACACTCAAGGGCCAAAACATTATGAACACCCTTACATTTTGCAATGAACTCGCCTGGATGGCGTGGATGGCACGTGATCAGGTGGAAGTGGTATTTAACTGGTATTAAGTGGTGGTATTAATCCATGCCATGGCGGGTTGAAGCTGTGTTGAGCGCCAAAGGTGGGCCAACTCGTTATTGACAGGTGGTCATAATGTTTTGGCTCTTGAGTGTATGTATATTCTCTATATATACTGATATGACTTTTATGTATACAGTAGTACACAATATTATACGAATAAAACGAATGATGTCACGGAATTAATTGTGTGTATTTTCTAATATTTTTTATCGTAACATATTTTTACTCTAATATATATCCCATTATATACCTTTTACCTATACTTTTTTTTTATCAAAGTAATGAAACCGTTAATTTGAAACTCATGCGATAAAAACAATTACTGAAAATTGAAAAGACAAAAATGCACTGTAATGGAAAAGTATTAATTATCAATCGATTTAATTATCCCGAGGGAATTCGAATCAATTAATATTTCTACTAAGTAATTACATGTCTTTAACTAAGACATCAGTAATTTTAAGGTGGAGCAATTATCGAATTCAACAAGTAATAAAAAGAAATCCATAACTCATAAAAAAAAATGCTTCTTTCTATGTTGATATTAATAATGCATAAACTCCATTTATTATGTCCTGGCTCTTAATTTAAAAAAGGTCATTATCATGACATTGGATCCTTCAAACGTCACTATGCCAGAATCAATGAAGTGATTTCTAATTAGTGAGAGAGGGCTCCGAAAGGCTCCAGTTGCAAAAATCTCCCACTCATCTCCTACTGAAGGTGGTACAGAGTCAATTTTCTCGTTATTCGAATTAAAGTGATACTGGGGTTTTCTCTTTCTCCTGATGGATGCAACTTTTTTAAGTTGAGGCCCTTATTTCAATTCTTTGTTCTTATCCATCGCAATTTTCGGATATTTAACAGGTTTCCTTTTGTTCAATTTCCAAAGCAAATAATATAATAATTTATATTTTTGCAAAAAAAGAAAAAAAAAGTGAAACTAATTTTTGAAAAAAAAATGCAACTAATGTCATAAAATATCTTGACACATTCAAAACTTCACTTTTAAGAATTCATCCAATCCCTCCGCAAATTGATTTCTCAGTCTGCCTTGGTGATTCGAAGACAACGATTCCATGCTGTCTTTTGATTTCATTAACGATATCTTTTGATTCATAACAATTTTCTAATTATTTCATGTTGATTTGTTATGTTCATCCTCATAAAAAGCGAGTAAAATAGTTCAATTTTCGATGTGCTTCAAGCGACCAATGTTGATAAATATTTTAAACAACAATTCGTTTTTATCAAAAAAAAAACTACAAATGTACACTACTGGTCATTAAAATTGTTACATCAAGAAGGCGACATTCTGCAGACGTCACAGGAAGAAGGTACTGTGATATGCAAATGATTAGCTTTTCAGCGCATTCAGACAAAGCAACACCTACAATGTGTTTAAATGAGGAAATTGTTCAGACCATTTCTCATACACAAATTGTGTTTGTACGCTGCTGCCTGGTGAAAAGTTGTGGTGATGCCTCGAGTAAAAAGCAGAAATGCGTATCAGCTGACTTTGATAAAGGTCGAATTGTAGCGCACCGGGATTGTGGTTTATCGTATCTCAGTATTGCTGCTCGCGTCGGTTGAGATCCAATGACTGTTAGCAGATTATGGAATCGATGGGTTCAGAACGGTCATATGGAAGGCCTTGCTGGATCTCTCCGGCCCCTTTATCACTAGCAGCAATAATAATAATAACTTAATATAATTTGATAGTGACAATTATAATTTTATTTAATAAAGAACAAATTGAATTTTTTGATTTTTTTTAAAGTTCGGATAAAATAGTCCAGAGAAAAAAAAATCGTAAATATCTTTCAACCGCAAAACTAAATTACTTTATATAATATTTTCATTTTTCTTTTGAAAATATGCAAAATATGGTAATGAAAGAAGTACAAAAGCCGAAAAATTTAATATGAAAAACTATAGGTTTTTAATAAAATGCCCTCTAAATGTTAAAGTTTTGAAAAAGAATACCACTAATTTCTTGCTATAAAGAAGGATTTACTATAATTGTCCTAAAATTAATTATTAAAATAATTAATTTTTTATTATTTAATTATTAAAAATTTAAGAATAAAAAGTTATTAATAAAAAAATTATAATATAAAAAGTTATTAATATGTTAAGAGAATTATTAATATTTCATTATAAATATAAATTATTTAAATGATAAATATTTAAAGAAAATTAAAATGTAAAAAATATCAAATAAGTTAAAAAATTTAAAAAAATATTTTAAGAAAAATAAAAATGTAAAAAAATTCAAAAATATTAAAACAATAAAATGAAAAACTAATGAATTTAAAAAAAAATAATAAGTAATAAATTTTATTTTAATATTTATAAAATATAAACAAAATGCATATTGTTTGCTTTTTATAGTACTATTTCGTTATGTTAAGAAATCGAAATCAATTTTAAGAATAACGAGTTAGTTATATAGCTTAATAAACTTCTTTCAGCAATTATTTAAGAAAAGAAATATAATTATTATATACTTTTCTTAAATAATAGCTGAAACAATTTTATTAATCTATTGAAATTGAAAAGATTGAAAATGTGTTACCGCAAGTAAGACGTAATTAAGAACAAAACAAAACATGCCCACATTCTCTTCCATTTTATTGATCTTAGAGGGAGAAGCTGAGTAACGAAAAAAACAAAATTTTAGGTATAGATTCTGAAATTCTTTAAAAAAAGATAGTTATAAAGGAATTAAGAAATATTTCATTATCAACAAGTAGAACTGAAATAAAAACACATAGAAAAATATAAAACATTCTCATTCCTGATTACTTTGTATTAATCACTTAAAATATGAAGGATTTTTGTAAAACTCTTATCAATAATTTATGCAGTTTGATTTGTAAAATAGCAAACTGGATCAATGTTTCTAAGGATTAAAAAAAAACAATGATAAATAATTTTAAATTTTTTATTTTGAATATTGTGAACGCAGAATAAAAATTTTTAACTGAAGAGATGGGGATTCTTCTTTTTATTTCCATTTCCTCTCTTCTCCTGCAAAGAAAAATATAAATAAGTAAAGAATTTGTTAATAAGACATGAATTTTTCGTGCTAAGTAATTGACACATAAAATTAACGCAAGCATATGAAATAGATATCTTTCGATTTGATATTTTGTAATGGATCATATTATATCACTGCATTCATAAAGAAAGAAATTATTTTGCAGAAATTATTACTATTTATTATTTAGCCAAAATAATATTGTTTCGCATTTTTTTTCAGTTTACTTATAAAAAATCAAAACAAAGATCTTTTATAAAATATGTATCAAAAAGAATATATATATTCCTACGATTAAGAATTAAAAATATTATGGAACTGCAAAAAGATTCTGTAATATTGCATTAAAAGTGCATATTAGTAATATTAGGGGAAGAAATGTTCATGGAATTATTAGAAATGCAGATAATGTACAAAATTGGAATCATGAAATGTGTGTGTATATATATATATACAGGGTGTTTATAATTAGTCCCACTTTCAAAATGCTGTAAAAGAGAAACACTCGTCACAATTAGTTCACATTTTAACTGAAGAGACTTGAAGAAGGGGGAAACGGTATGGCATCAAAAAAACGGTAGGACATCAAAATTCCAAAAAAAGGTTCCACCAATTTTTCCTATCCAATTTTATATGTCCTTGTCATGGGGGATGGTCTTTCCACTAACAGTATCACAATTTTTGAATGACGTGAAAGTCATTTTTTTTTTGTCAAAAAACCGAAACTATTAAGCAAATTGAACACTACAATGGGTTTAATGTGCAACTCATGCCAAATATGTTGTCACTTTGATTCAAAATATCATCGGCAGCCTAATTCTCTTTCATTAGGCCGCTTGCAGTGTTATCTATCAATACACTTTGGAACTTTTTTGATGTCTTTTCCCCCTTCTTCAAATATCTTCAAATTTGAACTCATTGTGACGAGTGTTTCTTTTTTACGGAATTTTGAAAGACCTTCAATTAATTATAATCACCTTGCATATTATATATATATAATATACAAGGCGATATATATATATATATATATATATATACATATAATCAATGTATGTGGGTACATAACTCCTCTGACGTTGTACCTGAGGTTGTATGTTTCGAATTGATGTATCTATCCATGTGTACATGTATGTCACAGCCTGTGGTTTCACTGGACAGGCTTTTATGAACAATTTGTCTGTAATGCGCACAGTTATTCTGAAATAAAGAATTTTTATTTCATATGTTCTGTTACTAATAAAATAATAAAAAAATATGCAGTCTTGATATCGTTATTTTGTTTTATATATTTTAAAATTCTTTAGATTTTAAGAAATGTATGCCTTTTTTCGAACATTTCTGAAATTTTGTATAACAGCAGTTATCATTATTATTTTCAGTGTAAGACATCTTTCTAATCTATCATCGGCAGTTAAATCCTCGTCAATCGGCTTCAATATTTCTTGAGCCTCATCGTCTAGAGCAGGTGGATGCTCAAAGGTTACCAAAGTAGCTTCAGCTTCACTTTCAATCCATTTACGCCAAGATTCAGGGCCTACCGGACAATACGAGTGCTGTGGATTTTCATTCGTAGAGACTTTGTGATAAAATCCAGCCCATATTTTATTTAAGGGAATAAAGAAACAGATGAATACCTACGAACAATAAATATTTTTACATGTTTCTGCGCTGTCCTGCTAAATGGGCTGTAGAACTTAAAATATCGTCAAAATCATTACAAAAATGTAACAGTATATTCTTAAGGGGTGATGCCTTCGAAATACATAAAAAAAATCGATTTTTTTTTAAATCGATTTTCGTGACCCTTTAAATTTAAACCATTGTTTGATGATGTATAATAATATGAGGAGAGGTAACTGATATTTCCAAATTTATTCTTTTTTCGGAAAAAATAATTTCACCTTGATTACAAAACAAGAAGCTTTTTTGAATTTATTAGATAAATCATTCTAAATTTGATGAATTCTTGCAAGATGTCCTGTAAAATTCAACCAAATCTTATAGTTTAACATTAGATGTAGTTTACAACATCGAGAAGATATTTGGTTGCATTATTTCCGTTTGGGGCATTTTATTAAAGTTGAATTCTCTATAGATTTGCAGAAGCTAATTATTACTTTTTTACATATCATGATTTATGATTTAATTTGAAAAATATTAATCAAAATTAGAGTTCTTATTAAAAAAAGGATTCTTATGAAGATTATTATAAAACTAATACATTTATAAAAAATTAATTTAAATTTAAATTATAACCAAAATTAACCCAAATAATCAAAGTTGGTAATATTAATTTTGTATTACAAACTTTTGTTTATTGTAGTAACCCCGATGTTGTTTTAATCTGCCTTCCTTCAAGAGTAGTTAAAATATCACTCTCATTATGGATACCCATTCCTCAATCGAAAAATTAAAATGGCTGGATGTATATTTTCAAATTACATTAATAAATTTATTAATGATATCGAATAAATCTTTTAAAGAACGTGTTTCTTTTACGTATTTCAAAACATATTCATAACTTAATTCGTGACTCCTTATCATAACGTTTTTCTGAAAAAATGTTTCCAGGTTTTCACATATGTAAAATTCCTATTAGTTTCCGAGAAAATTAAATTGCTTTAGAAAAACAAAACCAGAAATTGAAAAAAACTTATTAATTTGCAATTTACAGAATGTAGGTATCGATTATGAAGAAGAATTTGCACATTTTTTTTTTTTGTTCTAATGCAGCTGGCAAACACTTAGACAGTTGTCTGCGATGCCTTCCTTAACTTGAAGATAAGCCACGCAACATTGCCCCCCTCCAATAATGCCCCCGCAACATTCTACGATCCTGTTAGACAGGGACCTAAGGTTTAAGATGGATTCCGAACCATTACATACATCCATGGCACCGCCGGGACTCGAACCCAGAAACCTGTGTCACCGAGAGCTAGAAAGGCCCGTCCAGGCCCATAATTAGCACCTATAAGAAAAGGAGATGTTTGTGTTCAAATCAAAAATATTTATTAATGTCGTTTTTAAATAGCTATATTCAAGTAACTAAAAGATTAGCAACAGATTCCCTACTCATTTGACTTTTTACAAAAATAAAATGCAGCTCTAAGTAAAGCTTACACTTAATTTTTTGTATTAGCACAAAAACGAAGAAAATAGAGGGAATCGGGTATATTGCGAGTTTAGTAATAATTAAGGTGATTTTAAACGGTTTATTCTTATATCAATCATGAATAAATTACTCTGACGAATGAAACTATGTAAGCTTTTGTTAAAAACAACTTATAAAGATGTAAAAATAATAATTTAAAAAATTTGGCAGGATTTTTTTTTATTTCTAGAAAAGAAATATTAAAAACATTTTAAACATTATTTCATAAAAAAAATTAATTTATTTTCAATAAAATGGGGGAAAAAAACACAAAAAATTATTTGAGTGTGTTTTCGTTCGAAAGCGAATATTTATTTGAATTTCGTTATAATTTCGTTCTATTTTCGTCCAGAACATATTTAAATCAGTATCTTTTTAAACTGTTTTGAGTTGACATTATATTTATATTACCAGAAACATGATATTTATGACCAGAAACAGGATATTTATATGAAAACAGTATTTCCTGTTGCTTAATAGCTATTATCAAAAAGTTCAGAATAACAAAAAAAAAAAGAAAATGCTTTGTTAATCTGCCGATACGAAATATTTACAAATACGGCATGAGTGTATTTAACAGAAGAAGCATATTCTGCACAACATGAGTATATTCTGAAGAAGTACTACTATGCTCCAAAAAGTAAAACCAATTTTCAATTTAATATTCGCAGGGCTTATGGTATTTCAATTTTTTTTTTTTTTTAGGTTGCTGGCACTGTCCTTGACATCTGAGTGAAATATTCATTAGTGTTTGAGTTACGCTTGGCTTTGTGAGACGCTAGAACTGATTCCGGCGATGTTTTAATTGTCTGAATTAATTGAGCAAAGAACTGGCATTAACGGAATGAATATTCGTGAGCGGAAAGTGAAGTTTTAAATCTCTTGGGTATTATGTTGCATTAGGATATTGTACCTTATCACTGGGGTTCTTTTAAAACTGTTTTCAAAACTGTTTGAGGTATGCGAATGATTATGGAATTAAAGCATAAATAGATTGAACTATGCCATATCTAATGATATATGCTTAATAGAGTAGGCCAACCAGTTTCAACAATAAGTATTTAACATATAATATATCTTAATATTTAATTTGTCAATAAATTATCATGACATGTTTTTAATTTACTTACTATAACAGAATGTTCTTTATTCTATAAAGGAATAAACTGTTTCAAGAATGCTTCGGGGAAACACCACGGCAAAATTAACTGAACACGACGAAAAGAAAAAAAAAATGAGGGTGAAAATTGTGTTTTACTGCACATTATTCCAATTTGGTTTCACGTGCCTTCTGTTTGCTTAAAATTCGCTTCAAATGCAAACGCTGTGCATGATGAGGTGCAACACTCCAATCTCTTTTGAAGCAAAACTTAGCAATGAAATTTTTAAACAAACGAAAAGAATCTGCAAAATTCGACACAGGAACTCAAATTTCTATCCAGTGAGGGAAGGCAAATTTCTTAGAAATCAATTATACCAATATGGTTAATCTTTAAGAGTTGAACTATTTCAAACCAGGCAATCTCAATATAACATTCCCGAATTCAGATGAAGATATTTTTTTTTTCTGGTGCTACATTTTAAGGCAACTTCACGATGTCACTGCCCTGATGAATTTGGAACCTACATTATGCAATTCAAAACTAGGATGCTTCCTTTAAAATACAATGTGTTGCCTGACACATAATTCACATTTTATAATGAAAACGTTCCCTTATTTAATATATCATAAAAGATGAAAAAATCTTTTGTTTTATGTCAGTTGAAAGTATTTTACTGATTTGGAAAATTTCTGCCATCGAAACCAGTTTAAATATAAACGCCATGCAGATGAATATAAAATCTCATTTCTTTTTCAGAATTCTGATTTCACCATAGGACCAAAATATTTTACTCATTTTGATACATTTAATTGAAAAATATGCTTTACGTCCAAAGACAAATTTAAACAAATATTTAACGTTTTCAAAAGGAAAGGTTTAAATAACAAATTTGAAGAATATGTTCTTTTAGTAGATAAATAAAAAAGATAAAGAAGAATAGGAAAGTAAAAAAAAAATGTTTGAATAGATTTTGCCATGCACATAATCACTATGTGTAAGAAAAAAAAATGTTTGTAACAGATTTTACTATATAATTTACTATGTGTAAAAAAAAAAAAAAGTTTGTACATATTTTAAAATGCACATGCATTACTATATAAGAGAAAAAAAAAATTCTACAGATTTCACTACGCACATTCATATGTGTAAGGACAAAAAATGTTGTACAGATTTTACTATGTAATTTATATTTATGTGTAAGAAAAAAAAAATTGTACAGATTTTACTATGCACATTCATCACTATGTGTAAGGAAAAAAATGTGTTTATACAGATTTTACCTTGCACATACATCACTATGTGTTAAAAAATTGTGTAGATTTTACCGTACACATACATCATTATGTGTAGGGAAAAAATGTTTGTACAAATATTGTTGTGGCGCTGTCATCCACCCACTCAGTGAATGAGACGTAATTAGGAAATTGATGGGAAATGTGTAAATTTATGTATTATGTGTTTAAATTTGGTTGCAAATTATATGTTTTTTTGTTTTGTTTTGTCATTGTATTTCGATATTCATAAAGTTGCAATTTGTTAAATTATGTGTGAAACATTTTCAAATCCTGATTAATAATAATAATTATAATAATAAAAAGAAAAAGAGGAAGAGAAGAAAGAAAAGTCTTAAGTTGTGCCATTTTCATTCAAACTCAGTTCTTGGTAGGGGTTGTTGTTTGACTTCCGGTGTGGTCACGGTAGAAGATGGCGGATCCTATGAAGCACGAATTGAGCCTCAGGCTCCTGTCACCCCGTCTGGAACCGGGATCTCGACCAATCGAAGCCTGGAATGACGTCAGCTATGACGCGGTCATGATTCGTGCTTATAAGCGGTGGTGGACAGAACAAGTGGCTTTTTTGGACGGAGACAGGACGATGGAGTGTTAGCAATTGAATACTGAAAAGAAGAGGGGGTCTGCTGGCTCGTGGTATTGAATTTTGCTTGAAAACGAATCCCTCCTGATCAGCTATTGGCACAATTTAACAGCAAAGGAAAACTCAAATCCTGCTACGTAATGGAACCACCGTTGACGCTGAAGACCTGACTATTCGAAAATTTGCCGTTGCAGACGAGATTTATTTTCAGGGAGAGATTCTACGTTCCAAGAAGAACTAGATAGAGATGAGTACACATTTTAATGTTTGAATTTTCTTTGAAATATTATATCTCTTCCTTTGAACACTGTATTTATAATGTATTCAGCATTCAGAGACAGATTCTGAATAACTCTAAAATGATATTGATTGCTCAGTGCGAGTTCAGTGCACATTCCTCCGTCCTTTTTACGTATGAACTCAACAGACAGAATTTAGTGCCTCATCCTTTTCTTGTATTTAAATTGCTTGTGATAGATGTGAGTGAGAGTTAAACTACAAGAATTGATTTAATTTGTATTTTTTTATCTAATGTATTGTGATAAGTTAAATCTAAGTGTATTGTGTGTGTACGTAATTGTATAATATTGGTGGGGCCCCTGTTTGCATTTAATTCAAAATTAATTCATTTGTTTATATCTAATTATATTATAATAAATCTAATGTCTATGATTGTATGTTTCCTAAGTATTATTTCCTGCAGACATTGCACACCATGCTGATTGTCGTTTAGGTAAAATTTCAACTTCCTGGGATAACACAACGCAATTAATTCTCTAGTAGTGTCTGATTTGCTTTGCTTTAGATTCGAGATTATAAATAATAGTTTAATTTATTAAATTTCTAGATAGCAACACGACAATATTACCATGCGCATGCATCACTACGTGCAAGAAAAAATTATTTTTACAGATTTTATAGTACACATACATCACTATGTGTAAGGAAAAAAATATTTGTACAGATTTTACCATGCACATATATCACTATGTGTAAGGAAAAAAAAATGTTTGTACAGATTTTACCATACACATACATCATTATACTGATTAAATATTATTAAAGGTTTGCATACATTCTTCTCTCCAGACCTTCAACGAATATTTATGAAAGTCAATAAGAGAAACCCTCTGCTCTGAGATTCATTTCTAAAATAGTTGCAAGAAACTGTTCAGTCATCGGAAGAAGTAAGGGTACGGAGAAACTACGAATTCTCCCTCATAACTACAGGGTAACTTAAGAAACCCCTTAAAACCCAACCCCTTAAGAAATATGCTTTCAGTAGTAAGTTAGAAATGAGATGAATCCAAACCGGACGATTCTTGATGTCAACGCGCTAATACGCATGTCACAGAGGGCGCTGACGCTTTGGCTTAAAAGAGCGTGCATTTGACAAGAGGCTCCACTTCCGCTCTCTTTGCTGAAATTTAAAACACCTTCTGCTACTCATCAAACTCCATCCGCTGCAGCATGGATCGGAATAATCCGCAAAGCGGAGTCGCACGCGCCAAAAACGTGCGGTTAATCACCGGCGGACTGTGGAGCGCCAATGCGCAACCGACCCGCAACCTACCTGCTGACCGTGCCGCAGGAGGAGAACGCCTGGGAAGACGAGGAGCAGTCGCCGAAATTCCCCTCCAACCAGCGGAGCTCGTCCTGCCAGAGGAGCAGCCGACCGCCAGGGAGTCCGGCGGCCCGGTGAGCCGCCTGTTCCGCCGTGTGTCGGACTACTTCCGGAGAGCCATCGCCGGGAGGAACAACTCTGGATAACATATTGCTGGACTTGAAAGACTAACAAAATACTCTTTGCATTATTCCTATGTTAAATTTTTTTTAGTTTTCTTTTCATTGATGGATGCGAAATCACATATAGACCATTTCTGTCTGATTTATGTAATTATGTAGCAGTAGAAAAATAAAATCCAAATGGGCTAGTTCTCTGAAAAGTCCAGAATTCTCTGGCTTTCTTTGAGTTAGACTTTTTGGAGGTAAATCTTTTAAATATATATTATACAGTACTCACTTTTAAGCTAAATTACTGTAAGGCAAATGGACTGTTGTAATAATAATATAATGATTGATTTAATTCCTAGGAAACAATTAAAAAATTAACAGTAAACTCAATGTTATTGTATTATTCAATTTCCTACAGATTTCAAGATTGCACCTTTAAGATTTGTTTGTAAACAATAAAGCTGTTTAATAAATAAATTACTTTAAAGTAGATAATTTCTAGTAATAATATATTGTATTTTGTAAATTATTGGCTGTAAAAAAAATTTTCTTAAAAAATTTTGTAAAATATTTATTTGTATTTTGTATTTGTATTTCTGGAAAATTGTATTTCAAATAAGAGATAATTTGGGTATTGAAAATTGAAAATAATTTGATGTTTTTGAGTTTACAAGTTATTACCATAACATGAATAAATATGTTACAATTTTTTTCAACGTTATTGCTGAGGTGATTTTTTTACAATTATCTCTTTAGAAACTGAAGAAAAAAATAATAATTAAATTATAAAAAAAAAAAAACTTCTTTATATTTTGGTTACTTTTTTTTATTAAATTTAATCTATCTTAATTGCTTTAAACATAGCAGTTATTATTTATTAAATATAACATGGCGTGTTTGGACAATTTTAAATCTTTAAATAATTTTTTTTACATTCTATTTAAATTAAAAAAAAGTTTTCATAAGTTTATAAGGCTTATGAAATGCATATTATTTATTAACTATTTAATTAATAATATTTGATTTAACTCTAAAATTACTCTCTTTGAAATACTCGGTGATAAAACGTTTAATAACACAAAATTGATGAAAATGCAATTTAAAGTAATTTCTCATTCATTGAAGTACTTGGAATTTAGTCTAAGCGATTATTTAATTCTAGACTTATTTTTTTATTATTATTACATTTGTTTTTGCCAGCATTTCGCTGATTGTTTCTTATTTCAATTGAAAGAATACTACCTTTTTAAATCAGCGGAAAAGAAAAATTAATGCGTTCTCTAAAATGTGTTTTTGAAACAGTTCTAAGTCAACATTTTCTAAGCAAAGAACATTTAAAAATAAAGTGAAATTTTTACAAAGGTATAAAATTTCATGGTATATTTTCCAGGTAAATAAATGTTTGGTATCATTATTTATTTGTTTGCTTTAAAATATTAGATAAAGATTCAAAAATTAGCAAATAATTCCCAAACAAATAAAATTTGAATAAACATTCCTAAGTCACTTTGAGTACAAAAGCAGAAAAAATTAAGCATTAAACTACATGATAAAACTTGATTTATTTTAAACAATCAAAATTAGTGATAAAAAACACACACATGATGAAAATAATTAAAAGTATATATCTTTTATTAAACAAGAATAATATTTTTATAAGAAATTCAGGAAAGAAAAATTCGTGACACTGACAGCTATTTTGTTTCTTTATTTATTGATTTATTTTTTTTTTTTCAATTTCTACTATTAGTTCACTCTCTCCCTATATATGTCTTGTTCAAATTTGTAATTGTTAATAAAATACTTTTTATTCATCCACTCAAGTTGAAATAAAATTTTTTTTAAACTTGTAGTGGATGACACTGGATGTTAATACAGTTTTTTCAAATATTAATTCATTCATTAAATTAAATTTAATTTTTAATACTTTAAATAGAATTTTAGCAATTTGTAATGAAAGACGAAATCAACTGGCAGTAGCTCAATCGGTAAAATGCAAGGATTTCAGTACTTTTTACGTGAAAGTGAAGAACGCGAGTTCAATTCTTGCGAAAATCAATAAATTTTTGAAACTTTGGCTTTAAGTAGACGCTTTATCCAAATGATTTTCTGGAGTGCGTTAATAGTTGTGGCTTAATGGTTAGAATGAAGGATTTTTCTCAAAAAAATAAAATTGATGAAATTTTACTTTGCTACATAATATTGTGATTCTGTCATATGTATATACATATTTATAATAATTGTAATTATTTAATAAAAAGTAACTAAAATAAAATTTTTCTTTGTTGACCTAAGTAGGAATTGACTTAAAATTTTTCTTTTATATTACTTGTTTGGCTGAAGTTTTTGTTTCGAATTCCTGACTTGATTAACATGTTTACGAGACAGATTTAACTGATTCGACTCGATTCAAATAAGCAGAAATTTTTCATCAGTGAAGGAGAATAAATAATTGCTTCACACAAATTTGCAACCGAATTACTTATGGTACCGCAGGTCGAAAAACAGGAAAGTTCCGTCTTTCTCCCTCGTTTTATGTAATGCAGTCAGTGCAAAATAAAATGCTTACTGATTTTTAAATGTATTATGTATTTATTTTAGTTTGAATTGATTAAGTCTGACTTTAAACCTTTATATATCGATAAGTGATTTATTACCTTAATTAACCCGTCAGCCCACACACTCAATTTTTGGCAGCAATCAATTTTTAAATTTTTTTTCTCGCATTGAGCCGATTCGACCTCAATTTCAATAAGAAAATTTCTCATAATTCTCATTTTATCAAAAAGATAAATTATTCTTAATATTTGAATGTTTTTCTTCTTTGAGAGGCAGACGTTATTTCATTTAAATAGCAATTTAAAAAAAAAACAATAATACTAATATAAAAAAAAAAATGAAATCTGCTCGGCAAATGTCAACTTGCCTAAAGATATAATGCAAGAGATATATGAAGCAATTGACTGGAATACTACAAGAATGGCCAAATTCAATAGTCGTCGAATAGATCGAATAGATCATAAACTTCATGAAGAAAGAATTGTTCAAGAATCTCTAGAAAGAATATACAAAATTAAGATCAATGTCGTCTTAAAAGAAGAATGAAGTATTCCAAATTATACAAGAAACGTTATCACATACTATACCCAAAAGAATATATCTAAGGTTGAAAATTCTACTCATAAATGAAGAGCAAAGTATTATAAATACAATAAGAAACACTATACTACTCAATAAGCATCGGAAAATGTCAAAAGGGATAAATATGAAACTTTAAAAAGAAGGAATTGATTAACCACTACGACTTCTTATAGCCATTGGAGAAACAAATGTTTAAAATCCAAACCCAAAGCATGAAAAGTTCTTCAAAAACCATACTACAAATCCCTTCAAGCAAAATCCAAATTCTCCGTAGAAATTCCTGAAGTTTAACATTCATGAAGCATTTCAAGTGTTAAGGGTCCAAAGAACCATTTTCCACCAAAATTTGGAATGGAGTTCTATTTGCTTGGCCCTCATTTTCGGATGACTTCACGGATCCCTAACCAGGACAACATCAGGTTCACACATGATAATAATTTTAATTTGCCTCTAGTTTATTTTATTGTTTAGCACCCTATTAGCATTTAGTTATTTTATGTATAAAATAAGAACTATTTTCTGCTCAAAATATTACGTTACAATAAAATATATTTCTTAGATTATATTTACACTCGACAATTTTGTGAAAATAAAGCTTGAAATTCATTATAATATGCGAGAAATCAGTTCAGAATTCCAGAATTTAATTTTCTGTACATATATATATATATATATATATATATAAAAGTGCTCTATTTTTGACATTTTCAATTACAAAAAGTCGACTCATCGTTATATGCTTTGAAACAACTTTCATAAGAGGATGCATTTTATTTAAAGATTTATACAATTTTTCTGAAACTGATAATGTATTTCTACTCCAATTTTCTCGTCGATTTTTTACACCTGCTAAGAGAGCTCATTTCTTTGGATGCTTTGCTTCTCTGGAATATTTAGTAGCCTTTTTGCACAAGGTGGAAGACATTAATTGCATATTTTATAAATGATTTTTTTTTGTAACTCGGACTGAGGACTTCGTGATGAGTCACGTTCTTCATCAAGTAATCCGTTTGCAAACAAATATCAACATATTGTTTTTCAACATTTTAAAGGAGGTATTTATTTTCCCTTTTTTTTTTTTCGCTCTTTCCCAAAATAAAATTTATTACAATATTATTTATTAATAAATTTTTTGTTTTCAAAATTCGCATCATGTTAAATTTCTTTTCCTGTTCAGCTCATAAATTCCATTAACTTCAATATAATCTGTATTTTCTCCTATTGCGTTATCAAGGGAGTAGACTCACAGAAAAAAACCCGCTCTGCTCTATTATTTATGTTTGCAATTCAAATTATTTATTTCTTGATTATTACAGCTAAACTAAATTTTTATAACATATTTTTAAACAGAAATTAAATTTGACATTTTTACATGACAATTTATTCGTGTGGAAAAAACTTAAGGTGCAGGAGAGCTTTACAAACATATGTTTCATACATTATATATAAAATGATTTGAAATTTTAAAGGCATTTGATATTTTAGAATTTCATTTGAAATATTTTCAGAAATTCATTGAAAATTCAAAATAAGAAAGACATAATTTTTACATAAATGAATCTGTATAAAACTATTAATGACAATTTAAAAAAAGCAAAGCGAAGTTGTATAAAATAATTTATTTCACATTCACCACATTAATTAATTTATTTTGTAAAAATTTCAATTTTATCTCTTATTTCAAATATAGTATTGTGTATGATGTTAATGTGTCTTAAATTTAAAACATATCATTTGGAATATTTTTTTTTTAAAAATGCAATTAAATATTTTTTTTTCCTTTTTATTCTATTCAAAACCTCTGAAAGTAAATGAATTTCTCACAAAGTTGAAATCAAGCTTAAACACCAATTTATGATTTTTTTTTTGCATTAATTTATTCATTCAGAAGACTGTAACGGTTGACTAACGTCTCTTGGTGATGTTTGCTGCTGAAAAGTTTTTGGTCCCATTTTTTTTTATTGCAAGAAACAGTATTCTATGTTTTTAATTTAATTTTTTTTTTTTAAATAATATTAGCTTTATAATTTTTCTAAAATTTATGAATTTAAAAGTGATTTTAGGATCAAAGCCTTTGATGAGATGTTTTATTTCTGTATTTGCTGTTGTAGGCGAAATGCTCATAGTTGATTTATTAATAGAATAGCGATCAGTTGAGCAATTGAAACTGTGAATAATTTGAAGTTTTAGTATTCTATCAAATGAGATTTTAATGTCAGTATAAGTGCAGTATTTATGCTTTCTATTTAAATGTTAGGTTATTTTAATAATATTAGGTTTCTAATATTTCTAATATTTACAAATTTAAAAGGGACTTCTTCTTCAAGAGAAGGTAAATAATGAGTAAATTGAAATCTATAGTAAAAAGATTTTTGAAAACAGCTATTAATCAGGATTTATTTTAGAAACTAAATACTAAAAAAATATCACCTGAAATTTATAATGTTATGGTTTGCTATTGAGTTAAAAGTTAAGTAGAATAAAATAATTTGCTTCATAGAAAAAACTTTGTAAAAATATAGATAAGAGAATGTGTTGGAGATCGTCAGTGGCATTCAATGGCAGTGTGAAGGATAATGAGTTATTATAAGGAATACACAGAAATATAAATAATGTATTAGCAAACTCTAATACCTTTGCAAAAGACAAGAAATGCATCATAAATAAAAAAAAATTGCATTATGGTCGTTTGTTTACATCAAATAAAATCCAGAAACCGCATTGTTATTCTCAGGCATTTAGATACATTGGGATAGGCTACTAACGATTGCGAAGTACGACTTAAATTCTTCTTAATCTGCTCACTTTAATTGAGTAACGAATCATTTATTTCAATTAGGCTGCTTAATTAATTGTTAGGGAGTATGAATTAATTATTTAAAAAATGAAAACAATATAAGAATACTTAACAACGACGAAGAGAAAAGATAAAGTTAGAAATAGAATGGGAAAATTTTGAAAAAGAATCTTCAAATATTAGGTACTTTTATGAATTTAAAATTTATGGTTGCAGAGGCCGCAAAAAAAGATAATTGATTAAAGAACAATTAACTAAAAGAAATCCATTAAATATTCATTTTTTTATTTAAAAAAAGATGCAAAATAATAATACTTCCCTAGTCGGCGGCATCATTTAGGTGTATAAGTAGCAGGAAAATATAATGATGACCCTACTTCCTAATGACTTGTTCCAATCGTTGCGTCAATTCGGCGTTTACTAGAGAGAGAAAAATGACGGTAAAAATCAATGCTTAAATGCACAATTAGGTAACGCAAATGGATTAAGCGCCGGAACTGCATTTGCCTCAAAGGCAGCGTATGCACATCGTTTGAAAGAAAGAAAACACCCATAGGACACACGAACAATCATTCTTATCCGTCAAAACTCTCTTCTACCAACATGTCCCTTCCAGGCTCAGGGTAATGGCTCGTGTTTTTCGGTAAAATCATTTCAGAACACCCCACTCGACCTTCAGGCGTATACAACAGATAAATGAAAAAAGAAATGTTGTATTATATTTATATATAATATCCATTGTTATTTTCGATGTAAAATTATTCTAATCTCATTCCCTTTTACTAAATTGCAGGATACAATTGACTGCAATATTCTGCTGTATTTAGAATAGTGCAGGAATTTTCTTTGGAGAAATATCTGTTTGCCAAGAACAGATTAATTGCAAAATACAGAAAAGGAAATTTTGCTTCTAGCAATTATTTGTGTTTTGCAGAAATGCGCAACATTTTTATACCTTTTTTAAAAAAATGAAATCTAAAAGATTTCTTAAATTCCCATGTGATGTCGATTAAAAATGTATTCAAAATATTGCATAAAATATTTTTAAAAGTATTAACCTGACGACACCTTTAAAGAACCGTTAGTAAAAACAATCACTTGAGCAGTACGTCCTCCAAAACCCCATGCATCGGACCTTTAGTATTAAAGTCCTGTACTAAAAATTTGATTGAATAAAAATCATGGGTTGGGGAGGAGGCTGAAGTGTAATGGAGGAAGGGAGATATCAGAGGATTAAGATGACATTAGAATTAGAACAGGGGAAAAAATTATGACATAAAAATACTCAACAAGAAAAAATATATTTTACTTTGAAAATAATCTCCAGATGACGTCGACTTAGAAGGTGCATAGGCTTTCCCTCGCTGTATTGCGCAATGTAATGAAAAGGAGGGCAAGTCCCAAAGAGAGGGAACGAAAACCGAAGCAATTTTCATAAACAGGGAGGCGGGAGGATCTAGCGAAAAGAAAATTGCCCTCCAGTGGAGTGAGTGAGTGGTATCGTTTCTGTCACTGCATAAAACCGTTTTTTTTCCTTTAGGCAGAATACGATTTTCGGGGAAACTTTTTGTTTTCTTGTTACTGAAGAACTTTATTAGTTGGTAATTTTCCATTTTAAAAAGATTATTAAAAGTATTTTATTTCTTGTCATGTTTTTATATTTTTGCGAGAAAACTTAAAATTTTCTCAAATGCAGAATAGTTGAAAAGCACATAAAAATTATTACTGCAATCATTTTTATATTTTATACATTTTATAATATAAAATAAACCTTTTGTTGAAAAGTTGTAGAAAAGTAAAAAAACATAAAAATGAATCTGCTTTAAAATTCTTTTATATCTTATACTTTTTTGAAAACGTTTTACTTTCTCGATAGTGCAGTATATTTGATAAAATTATTAGTATAGTTTTGTGAAACATTTTGTCTAAAAAATCATCAAAAGGTTTTTTTTTTTTATGAAAATACGTGATAAGAAATGAAATTTTGTGCAAACATTTTTTATTTTCCAGCTAGTGCGAGAAAATAAAAAAGTTTTGCAAAAACATAGAAAAGTAAAATATATGCAAAATTTTTGCTTAAACGTTTATATTTTTTGCAAAACTTTTTATTTTGATAAAATATATAAAAGTAGATATAAAAGGACCTATCTAGCGCAGTCTGAAAAACACTCAAAGTTAGCCAAATTGCAGTCATTAAAAAACAATAAAAGTTATCTCATTTGCAGTCATTAAATCTCAAAATCATATCATTTATAAAGAAAAATAATGTAAATTTAACAAGTTTATAATGTTGATAAAAACAACGCAGTCATTAAAAAACATTCAATTTATAAAGAAAATGATGTAAATTTAACAAGTTTATAATGTTGATAAAAACAACGCAGTCATTAAAAAACATTCAATTTATAAAGAAAAAAAACGGTATTATTCAAAACCGACACTAATATAAAAAATTAAGAAAAGAAAAAAAAAACTAAGAAAAGAAAAAAAACTAAGAAATAAACATTCTTCCACGCGGATAATATGAATTATAAAAGAATCAAATAGCTGCATTATCTATTAAGTTATCAGCTTTATATGCAATTCTCAAGTCTTCATCGTTGCATTAAGCATCACAGAATAATAAACATTTGTGATACCATCAATAGCAATATCAAAATATTCTTTGGTTCCTTCAACCATATTCCAGTTATTATTACATTTACTTTCAATCCAGAAATACACATCAGGTTGAGAATGTTTAGCTGGTCTATCTGCTTTATAGATTTTAGCTGTTAATTCTATTTTTATTGTGTTATTGATATTCTTAAATATTGTATAATTATTTGAATTATCAATCTCGATATTTGAAACAATCGGATTAAATTTAAAGTAATGGACAGTAGGAGAAAGGCATTCAAACAGTAAAGGGGCAATTAAAAAATATTGCATCATTTATTTAGAATTAATTTTTACTCAAACATGTTTTAGCCATATACCATAATTTCAATCGTCTATAAACTTTATTAAATTCTTCATCAGAAAGATTCAGATTTCTCATAACTTTGCAATCAGTTATTTTTTCAACATGTTTCATTACAAATTCAGAAGTTAGATTTTTTTGATGTGAATAAATTTTATTCCAATTAACAGATGCTTCAAGCTTTTCGATTGTGTTAATGCTCATTTTATCTTGATACTCAGCAACTAAATCCATGTCTAGTTTTCCGACATTTTCAAAAATAAATTGATCACTTAGCTTTTGATATCTCGAAATAGCAGGCCAAAACACTTTATGAGCATGCATCAAGATAAGTTTTTCTGTTAATGTTTGAAATTTCGATATGTTACCCCAATTGACTAAATGTTCATTTTCACTTATAAATTTTTCACTCAAAATTTGATAGGTTGATATTTTTTCCCAATTGACATCATCTTTAAATTCTAAAATGAATTTTTCAGTTAATTTTTAAAATTGCGAAATTAAATCCCATTTCACTTCATCTTTTAATTTTCTAATCAAACTTTCAGGCATACCTCGCTCTCGTGAAACTTCATCCCAATCAACTTTTTCGCTCATTTATAAAGACAGAAAGTCTTAAAGGAATTATATAAGCTCTTTTTTGATCAATTCTCTCATAACATTTTCACTTAGTTTTTGACATGCTAATATCCAATACCAATCAAGTTTATCTTGAAATTCTCTCATAAAATCTTCACTTAATGTTTTATATTCGAATATTTTTTCCCAATCAACTTTATCTTGAAATTCTCTTATAAAATCTTCACTTAGTTTTTGATATTCGGATATTTTTTCCCAATTAACTTTATCTTGAAATTTTCTTATGAGATCTTCATATAATTCAAGATTTTCTGATATATTATCCCAAACAACTTTATCTTGAAATTCTCTAATAAAATCTTCACTTAATGTTTGATATTTGGATATTTTCTCCCAATCAACTTTATCTTGAAATTCTCTTATAAAATTTTCACTTAGTTTTTGACATGTTGATATCCCATACCAATCAACTTTATCTTGAAATTCTCTTATGAAATCTTCACTTAGTTTTTGATATTCGGATATTTTTTCCCAATTAACTTTATCTTGAAATTTTCTTATGAGATCTTCATATAATTCAAGATTTTTTGGATATATTTCCCCAAACAACTTTATCTTGAAATTCTCTAATAAAATCTTCACTTAATGTTTGATATTTGATATTTTCTCCCAATCAACTTTATCTTGAAATTCTCTTATAAAATTTTCACTTAGTTTTTGACATGTTGATATTTCTTTCCAATAAACTTTATCTTGAAATTCTCTTATGAAATTTTCACTTAGTTTTTGCCATGCTGATATCCCATACCAATCAACTTTATCTTGAAATTCTCTCATAAAATCTTCACTTAATGTTTGACATTCGGATATTTTCTCCCAATCAACTTTATCTTGAAATTCTCTTATGAAATTTTCACTTAATTTTGACATTTTTATATTTCTTTCCAATAAACTTTATCTTGAAATTCTCTTATGAAATCTTCACTTAGTTTTTGACATGTTGTTATCCAATACCAATCAACTTTATCTTGAAATTCTCTCATAAAATTTTCACTTAGTTTTTGACATGTTGATATTTCTTCCCAAACAACTTTATCTTGAAATTCTCGAATAAAATCTTCACTTAATGTTTGATATTCGAATATTTCTTTCCAATAAACTTTATCTTGAAATTCTCGAATAAAATCTTCACTTAATGTTTGATATTCGGATATTTCTTTCCAATAAACTTTATCTTGAAATTCTCTTATGAAATTTTCACTTAATTCAGGATTTTCTGATATTTCTTTCTAATAAACTTTATCTTGAAATTCTCTTATGAAATCTACACTTAATGTTTGATATTTTGATATTTTTTCCGAAATCAAATTCATTAATAAAAATTCAACTTTTTTCTTAGATCATTCATTTATTTAGAAAAAAAATTTATAAACACAAGTCTATAAATCAAAATCAGATAATTTTTCAACATAAAAGTTAGCTTTCAATAGCAAATCTGTCGTTTGTTCTTCATTAACAAATGATAGATTTATTTTAAATTGAGAGTCACTTTTACCATATTTTATAAGATTAATAGGATTTAATTCCTTAATTCTTCCATAATATAATCTATCAATTGATTCATCATTCCCAAGAACGATTGATATAAAAGGATTATAATTAAGTTCCCTTAAATAAAAGGTAATTTTCATCAGCATATCTGTTTTGAGTCTCAAATCAGGAGTTAATAATAAGGAAGTGAATTTATTAAAAAAAATTCTAAACTTAGCAGGATAACTATGCAATACATATTCCTGAGTTGCTAAAAATGTTTCATTAGGAACATATAATCCATCATGATCTCTCGTTAGCATATTATCAGGTTTTTTATTATTTATTTTTGTTTTTTCATCAACATATTGTTTATGTACTGCATCATTTTTATCTTGAGGATCAGAAAGATTTTTTAAAGGAATGTTATTCACATTATAAAATTTTCAATAGGAATAGTATTCTTTCGATTTAAAGTTAACGCATTATTCTCTAAATATTGTTTGTTAACAACATTCAAGTTATTGATAGGATCTTTAACATTTCCAATAATTTTATTCCATGCGTCGAAATCACCATGTTCTGAATGAATTAAACTTCTTTTTTGTAATTTAACTATATCTGATTTTAATTCTATTTTATTTGAATCAACATATGATTTAGTTGCAACATCACTTATATCAACAGGTTCATCTACATTTTTTAATTTTTTCTTTTCCATGTCATAATTACCATCATCTGTCAATTTAAAACCAATTCCTGGAGAACCACGAGGTCCTTTTTTCATTTCTTTTCCTGAAATTCCAAAACGATACCTGTTCATTTATAAGACTGAAAATTAATCTATCAAAGATGATAAAGTTTTAAATGATTTATTTGTCATGTTCATTATCCCCTTCCTTTTTACATTTATAATAAAGTAAAATTTATACTTCTTAGCAGGTGTATTTCTTAAATTCCAGGAAAATTCAATATTTAAGTTTTTAACATTTATAAAAGGTGGATAATTAGATGTATCAAAAGGTATAATAGGATAGAGATTTATATACTCACCAAGAGTTATTAAACAACCTGATTCAGTATTTCTTATATTCCCAAAAATTTTCAAAAATTCTAAATAAGGTAAAGAACAATTGATTTCACCTTCTTTAAAACTCAACTTATAACCGTCTTTTGGATACCTGATATCATTGATAGTAATAGAACAACTTGTTAAATCTAAATTATCAAAAACCATATTATTTTGATTTTCATTGTTTTCTCTCTCTACATATTGAGGAATAACTAATATACTTACAATATCATCTGCTAAGAGTTTAACAGGAATAGTGCCACTGCTATCACCAAGGGAATCGGATTCTCTTAATATTGGAGCAACCCATTCTATTTCAAGATCTTCATTAGATTCTAAAAATGCTAGATACTTAACTGATACTTCAGGATATAAACTCACATGAGGTAGCTACAAAGTTATATTAGGAATGCTCACTTTATACACTTTATTGTTCACATTTGTGTATAACATATTATTAACGAGTTCGTTTCTCATAAATTCAAATTTAACTTCAATACCTGTCATTAACTTTCTAAAATCGTTGAAAAATCCAAACCATTGATACAAAGGTATAACTATTTTAGTTAATTTACTTCCTTGTGTTAAGTTATATCTTTGATCGAACCCTTTATTATATTTTTCATTCATCTTTTTTTTCTTAATCACACTAGGCATTTTTTCATCATCTCCATGAGTTCGTACAAATGTAAAGGGCTCCCGATCTGAAGAATCAGCAGTATCTTTAAAAATAAACATATTCGTCGCTTCAGATGACTCATAATCCTTTGTAAAATTACCCAATGAATGAATAAAATGAACGAGTGAAGGTTTAGAGATCTCTTCAATTATATGACCACCTATTTGTAATGTTCCTCTTGTGAATAAATTTCCTGTGTTTACTAAAGTGACGTTATCTTCAACATTATCAAGAATTTTAACATCTATACAAATATAGCCGTCCGAATATAAAATAGCATCATTCGTATCACTAATCGTAAATGTATACATTTGTTTATTTTTATCAGGATCTACAACGTTTCCGTCTACCCTATGTTCTTTATAATAAACATTTTCAATATGATTTTCATCATACTTAGTCATCTTTGAAAAATCCCAAATTTTTCCATTTATTAGGGATGAAAAGTTAATGAAGTCTCTTTAATCCAGATCCTAATAGCTGCTTAAATTTATTTCTTATTAAATCTCTCGATTTATCTTCAATTACATGCTTAGTTTCATCAGCTAATATTTTAAAACCTTTTTTAGCTATCGATTTTAGAGCATCTGTAAAAAGACCACCACCATAGTATCTTTTACCTCTAGAATACAACCTATGTTTATTGTATTTCATTTATTATAGTCGAAAAAGACTTAATCTAAAACGAGTTTATATATCACTCTCTGATGATTCAAATCGATGATATTATCATCTTGATCAGTTATATACATTCTGACACTATCGATATAATCGTTTCTATTCACCTCTTCAAATAAAGGATTTATTTCATTTATTACTATCATACTACCAGGAGGATTTAGGAAAATAGGTATAATATATCACTAGTTCCTTCATTATATAACGAAGTGATAAGATCACAATGTATAAAAATATCATCAATTCCTTTGGATATATCAGCTATATATTTCCCTCTTTGCTTAGGCTGATCATAAACCTTACTTTCAAAACCTAAAATTTCATGTAAATTACCTCCCTCGAAATCAATTGTAAAACCTTTATCTAATTTAATTATAAATCGCAATGTTGCTTGATGCACATCAAATATAATAGAATACTTTCCGTTAAAATGATCTTCTATTTCCTCATTTAATTCAGAAATCATGTAATTACCGTTTGGAATTGTTATACTGTGTTCAACTCCTAAATCAGTGTATTTTATTACATTATTGTTAAATTTTTCGTGAATATTAAACCATGAATTCCACAACGACATGTATTTTAGTGCAATTTTTCTAGCTTTAAAGGGTATCCTAAATACAGTTTTAAAATCCTCTGATTTCTCAGCATCTTTTGAATCTAAAGTTAATGTTCTCATTTATTTAGAACTGAATTTTCATTATGATCACTAGGATATTGAGTGAAAGAATAAATAACACGAGCTGGTGAATTACCTTTATTTCTTTCAGTTATATACTTCATGCAGAAATAACCACATTTCACAGAATCAAATTTTTGAAGAAACCCTGTATTATATATAATTTTCTTTCCTGATGATTTTAAATAGGTTTCAATACTTGGCTTTGAAAATGAAATTCCTTTAATCTTATACTCACCAAAAGGATCAAAATATTCAACAAAATCAGATTGGGGATCATTATAATAACAAACCCAGTGAGTACCAGATTCAGTTGAAATATCTAAATTAACGATTCCATTTTCAAATTTTCTCATCTTTTTAGGTAATGTATCTATTGTGAAAACATCTCTAAATCCTTTTTTTTTTTTCATATTTTGATTAATTACTTTATTGGTAATCCCCAATTCGGATATATCCCCTTTCCAAGTTTTTTTTTTTTTTTTTTTTGGTTTAGTACCGGAACCTGAAATTTTATTTAATACTTTTTTAGTTCCCCAGCTCGCAGCACCACTCGCAGCGCCGAGTCCTAAACTTGCTAAAATCGGAATAAGAAACGGTAAAAATCCTCCATTTTTCTTCAATTGAGTTTTACTTATCGTAATTTTTTCCTTGATTAATTTGATTAATCTGCGTTTTTGTTAAATACATGTCGTAATTAGACGATTTAGATTTATCGATTTGTAAGCTAATTTCTTCGTTTTTTCTATATGCCGATTTCAATTTACCTATCTTTCCATCACTCAGATGAACTTTTTCTTAATGTAGTTACTCATTTATTAAGGATGAAAACTTTGAGCTTGTTAAATGAGTATCATAATAATCAGCTACATCTTCACTAGTGATATATCCTTTCTTTAATAAAGCATCTAAAAGTATCGACAGCCTCATCATATAATTTCTTACTCACCAATCCTTTTCGACCTTTTATTTCATATGTTAAATTTTCAATATGTTTTAACAAATCTATTCCAGATCCTGTTTTTACTGTTATTTTAAAACTTTTTCTCGCGCTGATAAGACCTCGAAGTTTTGTTCGATATAATCTTAACATTTTAATTCCATATTCAATTTCATCTAAAGTTTGATCAACTTTTCCCTCCCTCTGTTGATTTGGGATTTTAAATTACCTAATTTTATACTCATGTTGTGTATTATTTTTATTATTTTGTCAATCTGTTCAGGTTTAGCATCAATTAAATCAGCTATTAAAGGAAGATTGTTTTCCTTTAAAAATCTACATCAAGGTCGGTATCTGTTTCAACATAAAGAGCTTTCTTTTTCCTTGCATCTTCAATATCTTCTAATGCTAAAGGTGTTGAAACAGTTGCTGAAGTATTGATTAGGTCTTCAATTTTAGTTGTAAGAGCATTCATTTGATTTTTCCATATCTGTTTGAAGCTCTTCTAATTTTTCAATGGTTGGTTTATGAAATTCACGTATCGAGTATTCCAAAATCCTTGGTTACCCCTCATAAATTTAGACTCATAATAATAGGAAAATCTGGTTCAGGTAAAACAACAGTCGTGCTTAACATTATTCGTAAAATTATGGATAACTTTGATGTATTATACATTTGTACTAAAAATATACATGAACCAAAATATCAAAAATTAATAGATGATTATACAAAATATGAAAGACATTGAAAAAGAAGATATCGATTCTTGATTGTAAAAAAGTTATCGAAAAAAAGATAAAAAGCTTTTCTTATTAGAAGATTTTCAAAAATAAAAAAGAAACAGTATTTGTATCAGATTTAAGTGAATTTATAACTTTTGAAGATTTAGATGAAACCAAACAGAATTTAATTGTATTTATTGAACTTGATTATATTTACAAGGAAGACACAAAAA
>BPLQ01005258.1:0-37667 GCA_021605075.1 Caerostris darwini
CATAAAATTAAAATAATGGAGGATAATAGAAAATAAAAATAACCAATGTGATGAACTAATATCAATGAATTACTCCTTGGATCTATTTATGTTAGCACTATTCTTTCAAACCACAATTTTCTGTTTTCAATCAAATTCTTCTTTTTTCACCCCTTTCTCTTTGTGACCGCACTAAAGCCATGTTTCACTAAATATGAAGAAGGAAATGTAAAGAAGAATAAAGATTTCTAATTTCCTGTACTAAAGAGTTATAACAGAATAATGTATGTACATATATAAAACACAGTAATAATTATTAATTCTTTTCATAATATGAGAAGACATTTTTCTCAATGAAATTTCACTTTAGATAAGGCTTAAATAATTTTTAAAGTTAAGTAAATTTTGCTAGTATCATTATTTTTGTAAAAAAATCAGATACGGAAATTCTGCTTCTCTAAGTCTTCTGAATTTTTCTTCAGCTTTCTCAAAATGTGCAAGAATGTAGTAGTTAAACAATTTGAAGAATTAGATTAAAACTATACTTTTTATCATTTTAATTACTTTACATAAAAAAACTCGATAGAAATATTAAAAAAAAAAAAATCTTAAATAAATATATATATTCAGATGGGTATTTTAAAATAGTAAGTTTCAAAATTTTTTAACTTTTAATACTCTTAGAGAGTACGTATTTAATTAATATTTTCAAAACATATAATTCAATTTGTTTTTTTTTTTTTTTTTGGTTTGTTATTAAGAGCTTTTTATTTATTTATTTTTGTTAAAAATGTACCATGAAAACATGAATATAAAATTTTCAAAATATTAAAGAATTTTTATCAATATTTTCCTAACAATTTTACTTTTCCATGAAATACCAAACTTCTGTATCTAACTTATTATTAATTGACTAGTATTTTAAACATTTATTATTTTTGTTGTACAAATAAATTAAAAATTCTAAAATAAGGTTGGAAAGTCATTAAATTAAACTTCATAGTGTGTAATTAGATAGATATAATGCCTTGAGAGCTAAATTGAAACTTAACAAATTATAATGGATTCAAAACTGAACAAATTTAAAAAAAATATTCCAAATAATATTCCATTCCATATTCCAAAAATATTATATAAAAGTTTTTTTTTTCCTTCCGAATGCGATATTTTCATTCTTTCATATAAGAAAGAATATGAAAAAAAAAAAAATTAAATAAATAAATAAACAATAGAAATGCTGAAAATAAATATAATATTGATATTAAGCAATTATCTCTAATGTTTACGATTAATGTACTAACACATGAAGTACGTTGTTAGAATGCAAAATTAGTAGTAAATTAGGCATTGCTCCGGATGTATGAAATAATCGGTGGGCTGAAACATAGATGGCGCTACTAGTATTAAATCCATATGATTTTTAGTTAGCCCTAACTTTCAAAAGACACGTGTATAAATTTGACAGCTGATGCACTATTAGTATGTGAGTTATAGCATTTTTAGTGAAGCAACTTTTGTTAGTTTGAAAAATGGATAAAAGGAATTTCGTGTGTTAATAAAGCATTGCTTTTTGCCGAAAAAATACTATTGAAGCCAAGGCTCAGTTGATAAACATTATTCGGACTTTGCACCAGGAAAATCAACCCTAGAGAAGTGGTTTGCTAAATTTAAACGAGGGGCGAAATGAGCACCGAGGACGATGCACGCAGTGGACGCCCCAAAGAGGCCGTTACCGACGAAAACATCAAAAAAAGTCCACAAAATAATTTCTGTTAACCGTAAAGTGAAGTGGATTGAGATAGCTGAGACCCTAAAGATATCAAAGGAACGTGTTGGACATATCGTGAATGAATATTTGGATATGCAAAAGCTCTGTTCTAAGTGGGTGGCGCGCTCTCACAATCGACCAAACACAAAAACCAATTGAGGATTCTAAGCAGTGTTTGGAGCTGTTCAATCGTAATAAACCCGAATTTTTGCATCGATATGTGACAATGGATGAAACATGGCTCCATCATTTTATACCGGAGTCAATCGACAGTTAGCCGAGTGGACTGCTCGCGATGAACACTAAAAATGCTATAACTCACATACTAATAATGCAACAGCTGTCAAATTTATACACACGTGTCTTAGGGCTGACTAAAAATTATATGGATTTAATACTAGTAGCGCCATCTATGTGTCAGCCTACGAACGTATCAACCCACCTGTTACACTTTAGATACATCTTTCATAGATTCTCCTTTCAGCCCAACTGTTAATAAGAGATTATTGTTTTAACATTTTAACTAGATCAATGAAAATATAATAGCCGAAATTAAATACAGTAATAATGCGAATTATAAACTGCGAAGGTGAACAAAGAATAAGAATATGAAATCGAGATAACATTTTTACGGAAAACATTACTTAACTTACATTTATACTTTTATCTTTCAGCGAGTATGTAAATTATAATTTTTTTTTTTTTTTCCATTTAACTTTAGGAAAAAATTCTATACATTAAGATAAATGAAAAGTAGTTCAATCGATGTATTTTAAACCTCCATCGCTTTCATTCACATTTCTCGTAAAGGCGTTCTAAATTCAAATAAAATTTATTCATACAATTTACTTTCATTAATTATTTTCAAGTATTTTAACATAACATTCACAGTTATCTTATCATTTAGCGAATTTGCATTTAAATATTAAAATATATATATATATATATAAAGAGTGATGTGAGATGCACATTGATTGTCTTGGTAGTTTCTGCAAACTTTTTTCTAGTTTATTACGGTTTCTTTTCTAGTTTCACTCTCCCTCCTCTTTCTCTACATCAGGGGTCACCCGCGGGCCAAATCCGGCCCGCCAGTGTCATCCATCCGGCCCGCGACAGCGAATAGCTCATTGTTGCTGTAATAAGTTGGATAAAAAAACACAGAATGATAATAACTCGGTTTTATTGACTTGCTAGGTAAAGCTTAATGACAAGCATAATAAGCAGAAAATTTAACTTAAGCATAACAACTAACAAATAATTGAAAGGAATCCCACTAACGTTATAAACTAGTGAACATTCTGCGGTAGTTATGTTGGGGTAAAGAGTATCGCATATGTATGTATATCGATGTTTAGAATGCATATATCCTGAATCAAATATACGATTTTTGTCCTGAAAATCCTTCAGAAACGGAAAAGCTAAATGAACGCGAATGAAACCGCGGGGTATCCACTTGTAAAAAAAAATACTAATGAGATTTATGTAATTGTGATTTTTCACTGATAGTAGTTTGTAGTTAGCAAGCGTATGCTCGCTCAGAGCGTGTACTCGGTGACTGGTCTAGAAATTATAGATAATGGCAGAAAAATTAAAACGGTTTTGGCCCTTGGTATTTACTGGAATAAACAGTATAGCCCTAAGGCTAGACAGTTTGGAGACCTCTGTTCTACATCATTCTTATTTTCAAAGTAAAGTGAGAATTTCCTGTCAAGTTGGCAATTTAGTGATGGTCATTTACAATCCTGTTTTTTTTTCGGGGGAGTAGTAGCCGGATATCGTTGTGGCATCTTTTATGACTCAACTCTCCCCTTACTGAAAATAGTTAAACAAAGCGGATCCCCACTCCCAGATTTCCAAAGGGGAAAAGAACCAGTTTCATTTTCCCCCGCCTTTTCCTGACCTCCCATTTTCTCCTCTCTCTCTCTTCCAACTAATCAGATTGCGCAAATAATTAAGTTTTGCCCAGATAACAACTTTTATTTTATAAACAATTTTCTTTTAATTATTTTCGTAATATTAACAATTATTTCACAGCCTTTGCTTAGCTTAAACACCATTTATTAATTTTTAATTATAAATTCAAAACTTCTTAATTTGATGCACTTGTGTAAAAGAAGGTATGGGAATTGAATTCCCCGAGTAACATAGCATATTCTCTGCCTCAGTCAACATATTAAAATCCTTCGAAATAAATTTAATAAATCTATCCGCATCTTTTATCCTATAATCCAGGGGTCTCCAAACTTTCCAGCCTTAAGGTCATACTATTTACTCCAGTAAGTACCAAAGGCCAAAACCGTTTTAGTTTTTCTGCCATAATCTGTAATTTCTAGACTAGTAACCAAGTATGCGCTCTGAGCGAGCATACGCTTGCTAAATTCTCTGGTTCAATTACTATTGTGTGTATCGATACGACCGTAACACTTGACGACAAGTGGATACCCCACGGTTTCATTCGCGTTCATTTAGCTTTTCCGTTCCTGAGAGATTTTCAGGATAAAAATCATATGTTTGATTCAGGATATATACATTCCAAACATTGATATACATGCATACATATGCGATACTCTTTACCCCAGCATAACTACCGAGGGTAACCGCGGGATGTTCACTAATTTATAATGTTGGTGGGATTCATTTCAATTATTTGTTAGTAGTTTGTTAAGTTAAAATTTCTGCCCATTATGCTTGTCATTAAGATTTACCTAAGTCAATAAAACCGAGCTATTATCATTCTGTGTTTTTTTATCCAACTTATTACAGCAACAATAAGCTATTCGCTGTCGGGGGCCGGATGGATGACACTGGCGGGCCAGATGTGGCCCGCGGGCCGAAGTCTGAAGATCCCTGCTCTAATTTGTTGAAATGCTAACCTGCCACTACATAACAAACTGCTTATTTGCATGTATTACATTACGCAAAGCAGGACTTAAATAGCTGAGTGGCTAGCGCTGCGGTGCTCGATACAACAGGGTTCAAGTCCCGGCGGTGCCATGGATGTTTTTAGTGGTTCGGAATCCACTTTAAACCGTAGGTCCCGGTCTAATAGGATCGTAGAGCGTTGCGGGGGCATTGTTACTCCGCGTCCGGGACTTATCTTCAAGTTACATGCGCCCCCTGGATAATGCAAAGTGAGTATCGTCGGAGCAGCGCTTCCCTTAAGGCAGGAATGGACAAACTACGGCCCGCCGGAAGATTCTATCCGCTCCACGAATAGAATTTTAATTTGCCGGTCCGAGGCAAGTTAAAAGAATTATATATTTATGTATTATATATCCATCTCCTTTTCTACTTTGATTAAACATTTTTTTTTTCTACCTTTTTTTCAAAAGACATGATCTTTTTACTTTCTCTATTGTTGTTCTACAAAACATAAATCGACGGAAATAGCAAGCACAGAGAGCTTTCAATCAGTAAAGTGTTAAAAGCGGAAGTTCATTGTCAACTGTTTATTTACTTTTAGTTATAGCTGTAGATTGGCGCCAACAAGCGATATCTCTTTCTCGGGGTGAAGACATATGGGAATCCAATATAGGTGAATTAGACCTCACATGTGGCAAACTGCGCATTTTAAGCTCCAGTCAGTGGCTTTTTCTGTTGGCGTGAGTTCTATGTAATTCATTCATTCGCGTATGGAAAGTTTGCGGACATATAGCATCATTGAGAATAGTGGTGAAATTATTAAAAGTATAGCGTAGCTAGTGTTTGTTTGGGTTATTCGTAAAATATTTCAACCCCAAAAGGGCTACTAAAAGAACGAAAAGTTGATTCAGAATGCCGTGCTTTTAATGATGAATCAACCTGGAAATATTTTTTTACAGTTGTAAAAGATAAACCAATGTGTCTCATCTGCAATGAAGCTGTAGCAGTCTTCAAAGAATATAAAATTTCCCGTCATTTCACATCTAAGCATAAGAATTCCCATTACGAAGGAATGTTCGAATATGAAAGAAAGTAAAATGCAGAAAATTTTTGTAAAAAATTATCAGGCCGACAAAATGTTTTCAAGAGGGTAAACAGTATCCAAGAAGCAGCTACACATGCAAGTTACATTGTAGCATACAATATTGCTTAAAATAATAAAGCTCTCAATGATGGGGAGTTTGTTAAACAATGCATGCTCCAAGTTTGTGATGTTTTATGTCCAGACAAGACAAATAATTTTGAGACTGTAAACTTATCTCGAAAAGCGGTGACTTCTGATAATCTAATAATCACAAATCATTTTTACAAATCATTATCGAAAGTTAATTTCCCAAATTTGATATTTCACTCACTGAAAATCAGTGTTATGTTTGCTTCATGTTATATATGTGAACAAGTGTTTTCAACTATGAACCATAGAAAGAATTATGGTTTATTATTCAGAAGTAGACTGACAGATGAGCATTCAGCCTCATTCCTTAGAATCAGTACATCTCACTTCGAACCTCAATATAAGAAACTTTTAAAAATGAAATCGCAATTTCATTCATCTCATTAGCATGTTTAAATTGTAATACTTGTATGTAGTTTTTAAAATTTAAAAAAAATTTATCTTGGCCCGCCAAACTTTTTTTTTTTTTCGATTTTTGGCCCGCGACTGAAAAACTTTGCCCATCCCTGGCTTAAGGCTTCCAAGACAGCTGTTTAAGTGTTTGCCAGCAGCATTAGAATAAAATAAAAACCCATTATGCAAGCCCAGTTTGGGGTTCTGCAGCAAAAGCTAACTTGGAAATCATTTAAAGTCGTGAAAACCAAATTCTTCGGATGATTACCAACTCACCTAGGTATTTCAGAAATCAGGATATAAGGCCATCGCTTCACCTCAGAAACATTCACCAATTCATACTTGAAAAATTTCTACAATAATCTTCCTCACACTTGTGATTCGGTTTATAAAATCTCTTCCCAGCTATCACATTTTTTTTTTTTTTTAAGACCGCGTACTGTTTTCAACATATGATCGCTGCTTGGCGCGGCTGCCCCAAATTCCCTAAACCACGAATCTCCCCGCAAAATCCCACTAACTTCCGCAATATCACCCGCTCCCGGCAAGTCTCCTCTAACATATCCTTCGCCAACATTATGGCAAGTAACATCACCCCTCAAAACACTTCCGCTCAAATTCCTAACCAAAATACTCCAACTCCATGTCCTTCTCCTAATAGTAATACTGAAATCTATCAACTAATACTATTCATTCTTAAAGAATTCGCTCAACTCTTCTCCTCAGACGGCATCCGGCAGACGGCATATATTATTTTATTATTAAATAATATTTAAATGCAGTGACCTGTCTCAAAATTAAAATAAAAAATTCTCTTCCATTTTGAAAACGAGAAAATTGAAAAGCTAAAATAAATCAAAGACGAACGGATAAATAAAAAATATTTCTCAAACAATATATGTAACAATATTCACATTCCACGAACGAGAAAGACATGTATCACTACGCGACGTAAAACGTATTTGTGCGCATCTATGGTTACCACAACTCATCTGGGACCTGAATGGCCGAGTGTCTAGCGCTCGGTGCCACAGGTTTCGGGTTTGAGTCCCGGCGGTGCCATGGATGTTTGTAGTGGTTCTGAATCCACTTTAAGCCGTAGGTCCCGGTCTCCTATGACTGTAAGAGCGTCACGGAGCTAAAGTCAGATTTCTACCTACGGGTGCTCCATCAGAACAGAAGCTGCTCACCTTCCCTCCATCCCTGAGTAGACTACTCACGGGATGCCCGTCCCGCGCTGCAGGACACTGAGGATATGTCAACAACAACAACTACAACTCATCTGTCAACGCCAACAGCGACAGTCAGCTCAGTCGCCGCCTATCGCTGTTGGCGTTGACTGTAGTTAAGATAGAATTCACCAGCCCAGACCTGTCCCAAAGGTCGAAATCCCCCCAGGTTGTTATTGAGTTAAATAATGAGAAATGCCATTTTTCCAGCGATAAGTTACATTATTTAATCGAAAACACGAAACGTCAAACTTTCTGTTTGTAATTGAGAGTTTACATGATATTTACCGACTTAATGCAGAAATTTAAAATAAATTAAACATTTAGGTAATAGATAAATATTTTATTCAACATTTTGTATTAATTGGAATTTCGTTTCATTTATATACACTTAATTCATTTATATACACATACGTATTATCATTATTATTTATATACACAAACACATATTTCATTTATTGTGTTGGGGCTTGTATTAATTGAAATTTCGTTTCATTTATATACACATATTTATTATCATTATTATTTGTATACACAAACACATATTTCATTTATTGTCTTGGGGACGGGGGAGCTTGAGCCCCCAAGACAATAAATGAAATATGTGTTTTTTCAAACTTGTGGTCACAGCGCATTTTTAAGTGTAATTGTTTTTTGTTAAATATTTCAATGAATCAGTGTTTTTTCTTATCAGTGTCCTTTTCATTATTCCTGAATTTGTCGATATAGTTAAAGTTTTGCCTGGTTTAGTTTTAGCGAATATTCCTCCAAATATTGAAGCTGATAATTTTAAATTTGTTTATGCAATTTTTTTAGAAATTTTTAGTTTTCGGCGGCAGTTGGATAGGGGGCGCGCGTCTTATGTACGAGTATATAGGAATAAATCTGCCTACGTAATGTAGTGTCTTATATATATTTTTTAATTGATAACAATTTATAAAGCAAAGTACAAACAAGCAAAGGATAGTTACCTGAGTGGTGTTTTAAAAAAAAAACAAGTAACTCGTACTCAGAAAAACGCCAAAATGAAATAAATAAATACTAAATTCTACAAATAAATTTAATCGATAAAACTTATAACGATCGATTATTATAACTTTTTGTTTCCTGAATGGGACTTTTTTTTACCGACTCCCAAATCCTTACTCTCTTCCATAATTTTATGTATTGTGATCTTTGGATATAAAAGAATTTAAAATAAATCCGATGACTTTTATTGACCTCATATGTCTATAAAACTGGCCCTGTATGGCCGAGCGGCTGGCGCTCGGTACCACAGGTTTCGGGTTCGAGTCCCGGCGATGCCATGGTTGTTTGTAGTAGTTCGGAATCCACTTTAAAAAGTAGGTCCCAGTCCCAACAGGATCGTACAGCGTTGCGGGGGCAATGTTACTCCGCATCCGTGGCTTATCTTCAAGTTACACGCGCCCCCTGGGTAATGCAAAGTGAGTAACGTCTGTGCAGCGCTTACCTTAAGACATCCAAGACCAAGCTGTCTAAGTGTTTGCCAGCTGCATTAGAAAGAAAAATATATAAGGGCGTCAAATTAACTTGGGCCTAGGGCGCCATCGAACCCGAATCCGATCCAAGAATACAATTGAAATGCCTTATTATTTCATAAAAGAGTCGGAAGTCGGATCTTTAAACTGACTCCTTAAAAAATGCTCCATTTCCGACTGCAAATCCCCTTTTCTGGTTTATACCGTGTTTTGCTGAGTTGGATTTATCTTGCAAAAAGGGAAAAGCACCCTCGATTAGCAGATGATTTAATAACAGTTCAGTTGATAATTGTTTTGTCTAATGCAGGGGTCTCCAAACTTTCTAGCCTTAGGACCATACTGTATACTCCATTAAGTTCCAAGGGCCAAAACCGTTTTAGTTTTTCTGCCATTATCTAGAATTTCTAGACCAGTCGCTGAGTACGCAATCTCAGCCAGCATACGCTTGCTAACTACAAACTATTGTCAGTGAAAAATCACAATTATATAAATATCATTAGTATTTTTTTTTTTTTTTTTTTTTTTTTTTTGCAAACGAATACCCCGCGGTTTCATTCGTGTTCATTTAGCTTTTCTGTTCCTGAGGGATTTTCAGGATAAAAATCATATGTTCGATTCAGGATATATACATACGATATACATACATATGCAATACTCTTTACCCCAACATAACTACCACGGGATGTTCACTAGTTTATAATGTCAGTAAGATTCATTTCAATTACTTCTTAGTTATTATGCTTAAGTTAAATTTTCCGCGTATTATGCTTATCTTTAAGCTTTACCTAGCAAATCAATAAAACCGAGTTATTATCATTCTGTGTTTTTTTATCCGACTTATTACAGCAACAATAAGCTATTCGCTGTCGCGGGCCGGATGGATGATACTGGCGGCCTGTAGTTTGGAAACCCGTGGTCTAATGTTTCAGGGATACGCGCCACCATAAAAGAGTAATGTACAATCGATTGTGTGGGAATCATGACCAGAGATAAAATTCTTCTTTATACGGCTGTGCTTTGCCCAGTTCTCAAGTACGCTTGCCCGGTCCGGTCTTATGCAGCTAAATCTAACTTAAAAACGCTTGAAACTCTACGAAATATCAATATCCGCCAAATGGCCTCTGCTAAATGATTCATGCGCAATTTCAATATCTTTAACGCTATTCACATTCCTTCTTTAAAAAATTTTCTTAAATACATCTCTGTTAAATTTTTTGCTGTTAAAATAATTTATTATTGTGAATCATGTAAAGTAATTAACTTCATAAAATAATCTTTGCTTGTGTATATATTTAAGGTAAGGTACATAAGGTACATAACCGTACCATGTTTGCATATGTAAGTAATTTGTTTTACAAAACAATTTATGCTTGTGTATGTATCAAAGGAAATTTTGTATTATAATGTATATAATTTAAGTGGGTCCATCAGCATATTTCTAGGGCACACTAAATTTGAAACAATTCGTTTTCTTTTTCATTATTAGACTTCAAATTGCAAAATCAAAAATTTCTTATGTGAATAACATTTTTCTAGTTATATACCTAGCATATTTATCTCTTATGTAATATGTCCTGCTTTTTTTTTTTTTTTTTTCTTATTACCTTTGTCCATAATTTTGCAGCAACTGCTCCTACCGTCGATTTATTTATTAGCTATTAAGATTTTCTAAATTCCATAATAATTGATTTGATGAATATTCCTTCAGCTCTCTGATTTGTATAATCTCCTATGTAGTGTTTATTGTATCATATTGCTTTTAATTTTTTTCTCTAAAATCTCTTACCTAACGTTTTTATATTTTTCGCATTTCATATTCCTCCTTTTTCAATTTTTTTAAATTTTTGACATTTAGTTCTGTTCTTGTATGAATTTTCCCCATTGTTCAGCTTCTGTACCTACAAAAGTGAATTATGCAAAACTTTTCCATCTCCATCGTGCGTCCTTTCCTTTCACCCGCATCATTCCCAAACTGTATAGGGGCAACTCAGCTCTAGGCACAGTGATGTGATGTGGTGTAGTAGTAGTAGTAGTTAAATTTTCTGACACGCTTATGAATCATGAAAATACTGCAATCCAGGAGATGGACTCTTACGTTCCCAATTATGATTTAAAACGTCCCCGCAAAATTTTAATTTAATTTCTATTTTTATTTTTATTTGTTTATGATTGTCAATTAAATTTTTATTATTATATTTATAAAAATATAGTGGGCAATTTTCATTGTTTCAACTGTATTTACCCTGTCCTATCGGAGATGGAGCCCCCAGGGGCTAAACAGCTCCAAAAGGAATGCACCAACCAAGACACCTTCATTGTCAGCTCTCTATTTACACTGACCACTCGGTGCTAATCACACAAGACAAATTCCCATACATTAGTGGTTGCAAAATCCCAAAGGTATGTTAAAAAGATGGCAAACCACTTGAAAAATAAAAATCTTATCAAAAGGGTAATTCTTCTGTTTACTCGTAAATGTATTATTCCTCCTTTAGGAGAAATCGCCATTTTCGGTATTTCAGTGTCATGGCTATCTGGATAGAAATTCCGAGTGTTATTTTTAGGCTCTAAATAGAATTAAACTAAACACCTTAAAGTTCTCGTAATACTAGGTTGACAGCCATCTGGATCTCGGTATCACAGGTTTCGGGTTCGAGTCCCGACGGTGCCATGGGGGTTTATTAGTGGTTCGGAATCCACTTTAAGCCGTAGGTCCCGGTCTAATAGGATCGTACAGCGTTGCGGGGATAGTGTCACTCGCGTCCGTAGCGTACCTTCAAGCTACACGTGCCCCCTGGGTAGTGCTAAATGAGTAACGGCGGTGCAGCCCTTGCTTATGGCATACAGATTAACTGTGTCTGTACTGCCAGCTGCATTAGAATAACAACATAAGTCGTGTTTAATTTTTACCAAATTCTGAAGTTTTAAAATTGATTAATAAGGATTAAGATGTGCAAAAAATCTGAAAATAAATACTAACTAAAAAAAAATCATTTATAAAACAAAAGTTAGTTTTCTGAAAAATTAACGAATCCGTTGCACAATCTGATTTGTTGGAAGAGAGAGGTCAAGGGTCTGTGTTTATTGCTGGCTGGTGGAACTTACTTAGATTGAATGCAGGTCGAGTCTACTCAAAATCAAATTAAAAGTAGGATGTGAGAAGCAGCAATTATGCAAGTGAAGGATGGATAATAAAAATATGAAGACCCGCAATGACTTCTAATGTAAAACCACCATCTGTAATGAACAGATGAACTGACACATGAGCGTATGAACAAATACGAATAAAGGAAAAAATGTTTACGAAAACGTGGGAAATCCAGGAGTTCTAAGAAAGAAAAAATATTTTTATGGTGGGCGTAGGTCTGCTGACCATTTTGTAGTTGAAAAAGGATATTTTTGTTTTCCTTCGTTGTGTGCAAAAAATAGTAGTGCCTTGATTAGGTTATTATTATGGTTTCTCAAGCCAAGAAAGAAGTTTCTGGAGAGATCAGTAATGTAGCAATTCTGAGACCATTATGAATAACGTCGTTTCTGATAAACCAGGGGGCCCCAGTGATTATACGAAGAATTTTGTTTTGTTGTACTTGAATTTTGTATTTATTAGTTTTACAAGCAAGTCCCCAAATAGGTGCAGCATAAGTAAGAATTGGGCGGATGACCTGCTTGTAAAGTAGAACTTTATTTTGAAGTGATAGGGCTGAATATTTACCAATTAAAGGGAGACTGAGATGAATTTTATTCCAGCATTTATTTTTGATGTAAGTGATATGGCTATTGAAAATTAATTTTTAATCAATGATGAGACCTAAATATTTAACTTCGTTTACCCATTCAATTGGTTCGTCAAATAGGTAAATGTTATCACTGGGGTTTGGTGTATTTCCTTTTCTGAATATTATTGCTTGACTTTTATCTGTGTTGACAGCAATTCTCCATTTTGTGAGCCAGATTTCTAGCGCTGCAAGACTGGCTGGTGGAAGGGAGTGTCCCTTTTACGAAAATACTTTTCTTCTTTTGACACATCTGAGAGTGGAGATTCGTTTTGTTTATTGGTTGACAGTAGCCCCCCCCTCAGAGAGGGGGATGAGGGACGATCCCACCGGTTTCTTTCGCACATCAAAAGGGTGTCCATTTGCGACCAGCTGTCACTGACAATCAGAGATAGCGTGGCTTGTTTCTGGCTGTCAAACGGAGACGATTGGAACGAGATGGGGGTGGAGGGGTGACCCCGTGCTCTAACCTGGATGGGCCTTAAGGGTTGAGGGGAGTTAAGTCATAAAAGATATCAGTAGTCACAAAAAGAAAAAAAAGCGATTCACGATTGTGAATGGCCATCCATAAATTCGCAAATTACTCAGCGAAAGGCCTTGGCTTTTGGAGCTATTTAGCCCCTGTGGGCTCCATCTCCTATATATAAACTGGATCAGCATTTAACTTGGAAACAACATTTTCTGCACACCAAAACTAAATTTCGTACTGCCTTCAGAAAACTCTACCCACTTATAAATAGAAATTCTACCATGACCAGGGATAACAAAATTCTTCTTTATACTGCTATGCCCAATTCTCACGTGAGCTTGCCTGGTCTGGTCCTATGTAACTAAATCTAACTTAAAAGCACTTGAAACGTTACAAACTATCACTCTCCGCCAAATTACGTTTGCTAAATGTTTCATGTGCAAATTCTGATATCTACAAAGCTATAAACATTCCTTCTTTAAAAGATTTTCTTAAACACATCTCTGTTAAATGTTTTTGACACGCTTGTGAATCATGAAAATACTGCAATCCAGCTAGATTGACTCTTGCGTTCCCAATTATTAAAAACGTCCGCGCAAAATTTTAGTTTAATTTCTATTTCTATTTTTATTTGCTTATGATTGTTAGATAAAGAATTTTATTGTATTTATAAATATATTCTGGGCAATTTTCATTGTTTCAACTGTATTTACCCTGTCCTATCGGAGATGGAGCCCCCAGGGGCTAAACAGCTCCAAAAGAATACGTCAACCATCGGGAATTGTGTTGTTGGGAAACACGACGTATTTTTCTACAAATTTTGCTGCTGTCCAGAGATTCTCGTTTTGATGAATTTATAATTATTTTTTTTTGTCTGGGCTTATTTTCTGTCGCGCCAACAGTTTTCATACTGTGGGAACGGACTTCATCAGAGACGACGTGAAAAAGTTTAAAGGAGTGGCATAATATGTGTTAAGAATTCGAAATAATCTTGTTGTAACCAGAAAAAGAAACAAGAGAATTCTTCTATTACAATTTTAAAATATTAATAATTTTTTTCTTTAAGCTTTTATTTATTTTTTTTATTATTTCCAATGGCAGATTATGAACAGTTACATCAATAAAAAGAACAACGAAAAATAAAAGAGAACAGAGAATACAACGAAACATGCTGCCACATGCATGCAGTTCATTAATCTAACATATCTCCCAGTATCGCTCGGCGAGAAAAGTCTTGCTCAGAGCAGGACGGTGAAGTAGATGCGTGGAGTCCATGGCCTCTCCAGAGCTGCACATCGGAGAAGGAACAATTCTGAGTCTGTAAAGATCGTTTCGCAGGCAGTCGGTTGTCAAATTAGTAACTCCATGATAGTAAAGACACCAATATCCTTCTCACACAGAGTCAGCAGAAGCTCTGCGCGTTTGGATTGAGACAGTTCACCGGCATTCCACTGTAGGGCTCGGTGGAAGATTAATATATTGGAATTGATTCCTGATATATATATACATATCAGGAATCAATTCTGAAATCAAGAATACGCAGATTCACAAAGCAGCATTTGTTTATTTGTAACTTTGCAACAGAAAACACACTTAGATGGGGGAAAAAAAACACTCTTCGAAATTTGTCACACATATATTTTTTATACATTATATAAAAATAATGTATTAATATATTAAAAAAAACGATACACTGTATTACATAAATTTAATTAGGCTTTTTAATATTCGGTTCGATTTTATAGCAAATTGATGACCCAAGCTGTTTTTGATCGATCCATTTTTTTTTTATATTCGTGCCTAAGCAAGCATAATTATATGTTGATGTTAACGGGGCTTGCCTAAAATGTATGTGTTATTAATGTATATTAATAGCATTATAATTAGACGACGATTTTCCAGATTGACGGAGAACTTTGGTTGCTTAGCAACCTCTATCTCCTGCTTTGTGAAAGAGAGAAGTTTCTTAAGCTTTAAGCCCATTGATTAGATAGGGAAAAAAAGTAATATAAGTATGTTACTAATTTATTTAAAAATTAATTATTCGAATTTTTTATTAATTAATAAAAAAAAATTATGCATAGATAATTTTTTATATTATTCATTATTATAATTTCAAGAAGATAATAAAGAAAAAATAGATAAACAATAGAAACAAACAAAAGCGATTGGAGGGGAAATCGTGACTCAGTGGAGAAACTGCATGGTCATTCGGAAAGTTAATGAATACTATTCAGAACAGCGCGAGGTCTTTTGCGATTTTTAAAATCAAAAATGTCGTAAACATAGTTGTTTAGATCATTCAAAACAGAATTATTAATATTCGAAATGGAATTATAAAATTTTTTTGCAGTTTTATACACAAATTGTTTAAAACTTGGGGCATTATAATTAGTGTTAATTACCAGCATTGTGATATATTATAATAAATTTTAATTGTGATAATGTAATTTTAATAGCATTATTTAGCAACAGCTAGATCTAATTTGTTTACCACAATTTTAAAATGGAAAATATTTTTGACAATAAACTTTATTGCAATAAAAATACGTAGATGAGGAATATATAAAAAAAAAATTATATAAAAATAAAAAAAACTATTACGTTGATGTTCTGGCAAAAGAAAGGAAATTTTCTAATGTTTTTTATTAATTGCCTTTTATTTCTACGTTGATTTAAGGAATTTTAAATTTTTAAACATTTTTGCTGTTACATTAAAACTACACTCCCTTTTGATACTAAACAAATAAATATTTTCATAAACTTATATTCGCAGATACCACTTCTTTGTAAATAACTATTGTAAATAACAGTTTCAAGTAACTTTGACTAACTGTTTCGGGTAAAAAATAGCCATTACCTTAGTTTATATCTATAAGTCTCTGACCTTTGGTACCACAGGCTTCCGGTTCGAGTCCCAGCGGTGCCATGGATGTTTGTAGTGGTTCGGAATCCACTTTAAACCATAAGTCCCAGTCTAATATGACCGTTGGGCATAAGGTTGAAAACTCTAAACATCTCCTGTCTCGAAATCAGCCAGTAGGCAGACGGCCTTGGCCCATCACGTAGCTGTTGCGCCACTGATGATGCTGAGAAGATAATAACCACCTATTCCAAATGAATGGAATTCAGGTGGTTATATACATACATATATATATATATATATATATATATATATGGCCATGGGTGTTTGTAGTGGTTCGGAATCCTCTTTAAACCGTAGGTCCCGGTCTGATATGATATCGTAGAGCGTTGAGGAGGTAGTGTTCCTTCGCGTCCTTAACTTATCTTCAAGCTATACGCACCTCCTGGGTAGTGCTAAGTGAGTAACATCAGTGTAGCGCTTGCCTTAAGGCATCCCAGACAATTGTCTAAGTGTTTGCCAGCGGCATCGGTAAATATTTTTTTTCTATCTGAAAAGATAAATTTGTTATTAGCCCTTGAACTCCTTTTTAAGTATACTAATATTTAAATGGAATAATTGTAAATACAAATATTATAATAAATAAACTTTAAAAAAAAAAATTTAAATCCCTTTTTTACGAATCCCGTTTTTATTCCATATTCTTTATTTTCTTCTTCCATATAAAATTGTTTCACAACATGACATTGACATTATAACAAGAGTGCAAGATCTGTTAATTCTCAAAATAATAATGCAACGTTACTTGTATAGGAATGAATATAATAATAATAATGCAATGTTACTTGTATTGTAGCTCTTTTAAATCGAGTAATTTCTTACGATATAGTACAAATTTTCTAGGAAGAAGTAGGACATCTCAAGAGAATATAATGCATGGAAACTTTCAAAATTACTTATAACATCTGGGCTGAAATGTTCGTAGGCTGAAACATAGATAGCGCTACTAGTATTGAATCTGTATGAATTTTAGTTAGGCCTAACCTTCAAAACACACGTGTATAAATTTGACAGCTATTGCACTATTAGTATGGGAGTTATAGCATTTTTAGTGTTCATCACGTGCAGTCCACTCGGCTGACTGTCGATTGATCTCCTGTGTGAAATGATGGTGCCGTGTTTCATGTATTGTCATATATCGACGCTAAAATTCGAGTTTATTACGATTGAACAGCTCCAAACACTGCTTAGAATCATCCATTCGGTTGTTGTTTTGGGTCTATTGTGAGCTTGCGCGGATTTGAACAGAGCTTTCGCATATCCAAATATTCATTCACGATATGTCCAACACGTTCCTTTGATATCTTTAGGGTCTCAGCTATCTCAATCCACTTCACTTTACGGTTATCAGAAATTATTTTGTGGACTTTTTTTCATGTTTTCTTCGGTAACAGTCTCTTTGGGGTGTCCACTGCATTTCTCGGTGTTCATTTCGCCTCGTTTAAATTTAGCAAACCACTTCTCTACGGTTGATTTCCTTGGTGCAAAGTCCGAATAATGTTTATCGAGCCAAGCCTTGGCTTCAATAGTATTTTTTTCCGCTAAAAAGCAATGCTTTATTAACACACGAAATTCCTTTCTATCCATTTTTTCAAACTAACAAAAGTTGCTTCACTAAAAATGCTATAACTCCCATACTAGTAGTGCAACAGCTGTCTAATTTGTCAAAGCTGTCAAAAATAGCGCCATGTATGTGTCAGCCTAGGAACATTTCAGCCCACCTGTTATATATATCTTCATTCATTTACTTAATAATCGTGCTTACTCCCATTATCCTCAAGACGTCCCAAAATCGGAATGAAATAAACAAAAAGGATTTGTAATTCCTACGATTGTCTGATACAGTGGTTTCTAAAATTACTTTTCTTGTCACCCCCTTTCGAGAAAAGAAAAAAAAATCACTCAACATTCACCCCGGAAATCTTTCTTTGTGCAGATAGAAATTTATAGGAGTTATTTTATGTGTCTACGTATCTACCTCTGTCATAAGACGAAAACGAATATGTTACAAATAAAACACCTTTTTTTTTTCTTTCTAATGCAGCTGGCAAACACTTAGACAACTTGGTCTTGGATGCCTTAAGGCAAGCGCTGCACCGACGTTACTCACTTTGCATTACCCAGGGGGCACGTGTCACTTGAAGATAGGCCACGGAAGCGGAGTAACAATCCCCCGCAACGCTCTATGATCATGTTAGACCGGGACCTACAGTTTAAAGTGGATTCCGAACCACTACAAACATCCATGGCAGCGGCGGGACTCGAACCCGAAACCTGTGGCACTGAGCGCTAGAGCGGCCATTTAGGCCCTTTAAATAAGACACCTAGAAATTATAAAATACTAGCGGTGGACTCGGCAGTGCTGCTATAAACCTGAGCATATATATATATATATATGAAATTAATAAATGTAATTTTGCATTTTCTTGTCTTTTCCTTTGTGGTTTCATTGGCTCTTTGTGTTTACTAACGGTCCCTTATTTTATATTCTGTATTTGTTATCATTATTATTAAGCTAATTATCTTATTATTAATACTTATATTCTTATATTTATTATTACTCCTTTGATTGATCAATTTAAGCCCTAGGTACAATGCTATTTTTTGATTTAAGACATACTTTGTTGTATATGTGTAAATTATTTATAATTGCCATTGTTAATTTATGCAGAAATTTTTTTTCTCTCTCTCTAATTCAGCTGGCAAACACTCAGATGCCTTAAGGCAAGCGCTGCACCGACTTTACTCACTTAGCACTACCCAGGAGGTGCGTGTAGCTTGAAGATAAGCTGCGGACGCGGAGTAGCAATACCTCTGCAATGGTCTACGATCCTGTTAGACCGGGACCTACGGTTTAAAATGGAACCCATACAAACATCCAGGGCACCGCCAGGACTCGAACATGAAACTTGTTTTACCGAACGCCAGAGCGGTAGCCACTCGGCCATTCAGGCCCGAAAGAAAATGTTTACTGAACTTTTCTTTATATTTATATCTAATAATATTAATTTTTATATCTAATATCATTCATCTAGCCAGAAGAAATAGCAAACATCCATGGCACCGCCAGGACTGGGATCACCGAGCGCTAGCCATTCAGCCAACAGGTCCCTTTATGCAGAAAGTAGAATTCTAAATTACAACTACCAGAAATGAACCAACTAGCGCCATGGGGATTTCTTCTATGTACACTACCTGACCATTTCAAATTTAACAGGTCATACAGTAAATAATTTAGAAAATAAAATTATTTTAGACTTAGAAAAACAGAAAGAATAACGACGAAGCTTCCACAACAATCACATAAGGGCAATTTAACAAGTCGTCTAAAATAAATTAATAGTTTTAAAAAACTAAAAAACACGCTTTTAGAGTGAGTCAAACTAAAAAGTAAAAAAGTAATTGTTAACATAAGAATAAAATGAATGTCACTGTTCTAAAAGCGTGGGGTGCTCGGTAAAATCACTCATCCAAGCGTATTAATAATCATGATGAGATAATAAACTTATCGAAATATTTCAGTGTCCTTGATAAGTCTACAACGTTTCAATTAAATCGGATCGCTTAAAGTAGGGCAAAATCGAGCCCAATGAGTCAGCTACATACATGCATACAAACAAACATGCACGTGAAACTAATAAAAGCGTATTAAAAATGTTTCACGCGTTTCAAAGTTATTTACATTTTCTTTCAATTGCAAAGTAATAGACTTTTGCCAGCCTCGCAAAAGCCTATGCCTATTCATCTGCTTATTTTACTAATGTCGCTCATGGGTCCCATTGCATCAGCCAATAAGATACGAATCTTCAACTAACTGTTTTAAAAATCTGCTTATAATGATATCGAATACATCTCGCATTGAAATAAACTTTCTCACAATAAAGTAGCCTTGGCGCCAATGGAAGCAAAAGCAACATAGCAGATGGCCTAATGTTTATGCCAATCCCTGAACTAATTGTAAACACATTGCATTCTCTGGTTGTTAAAATGATTGGTAAGAATTACGTACTGTTTAATTGTAAATCCATTTAATTTGCTGAACTATTCATGATTGGTGAATAATTTTAAACTGTTTTATAATTTAGTTCTTAATAAATTTTATAGTTTAACTAGCAGACCCGGCCACGCGTTGCTGTGGCTTTCATGTATTTCGTTCAATTATTAGATATTATAATTGGTATTGTTAAGGAAGTGATTGGTAAAGAATGATGAAAAGTTCAAATTAAGCTTCAACGAATAGAAAATGTTTAATTTTTATTAATTTGATGAATGAGATAGATAATGTTGATTTTTAACACTGTTTTATAACTATTTTACCTAATTTAATTTTTAATAATCATTACTTTCATTTATCTAAGAACTAAGCGATGAACACTATTTCTTGTTAGTCTGTCTTTCGTCAAAATAAATAAATTCGTTAAATAATTTAATAAGTTGGTTATGCTTTTCTAAAAGATTTTCCAACAATTCTACAATAGCTCTTTGTACTATTCTCGATACTTTGTTCGAGTCTTAGTTCTTTATTCGGTGCTTTGTTCGATAAAATTATACTGACATCGAGTTGTCACACGTTCTTCAGAACTGCCCATAAAATAAATTTGAAGAAATTTTGGCTCTTCGTTAGGTATTGGCATCAACGACTCGATCTTATGGTACACCTGACCTTGTATTTTGAATGTACTTTCAAAATTACGTCCGGCGGATTAAAAATCGCAAATTTTAGTTGCGCCATATGACGAAATATGAAAAGCGTCGATTTTGCATTTAAATAAAAAAAAATCTGTATGAAAACTATACTGTCTCTCAAGTTGGAACAAAACACACATTTAAGAAAAAAAAAAGTTAAAATCGGATGGTTAGTTACAGAGTTCATCCCGAACAAACATCGTGACACGGGAATTGTATATAATAGATTAATAATGCGTTAATTAATAATTTTATAATTAATAATGCTTTAATTACTAATTTTATAATTAATAATGCTTACATGTGAAAATTCAGAACCACATTTAGAAAAAAATGATCATCAGATTTCTTTCAAAGCAAGTTCATTTATAGCAGCAAAATTTCTCATACACAGGGGCCTGATGGCAGAGTGGCTAGCGTTCTGGTGCACGGTACCACAGGTTTGGGGTTCGAGTCCCAGCGGTGCCATGGATGTTTGTAGTGGTTCGAAATCCACTTTAAACTGTAGGTCCCGGTCTAACAGGACCGTAGAGCCTTGCGGAGGTATTGTTACTCAGCGCCCGTAGCTTATCTTCAAGCTACATGCGCCTCCTGGGTAGTGAGTAACTTTGGTGCAGCGCTTGCCTTAAGGCATCCAAGACAACTGTCTAAGTGTTTGCCAGCTGCATTAGAAGAGAAAATTCTCATACACAAAAAACATTGTTATAATAATAAACATTTTATTGCTTTACCACCATTTCTGTTCTCTCATTTCTTATAATTTTTTTTTCCTTCTAATGCAGCTCGCAAACACTTAGACAGCTTGGTCTTGGTTGCCTTAAGGCAAGCGCTGCACAGACCTTACTCACTGTACATTACCCAGGGGGCGCGTGTCACTTGAAGATAAGCCACGGACGCGGAGTCACAATGCCCCCGCAACGCTCTACGATCCTATTAGACCGGGACCTACGGTTCAAGTGGGTTCCGAACCACTACAAACATCCATGGCACCGCCGGGACTCGAACCCAAAACCTGTGGTACCGAGCGCCAGAGCGCTAGCCACTCGGCCATTCAGGCCCCTCGTTTCTTATAATAAGACGAACGAAATACTAATGGCAAAAGTTTTACGCTTATTTTCCACAAAATATCTACTGCGCAGGTTTATCCGTATATATTTTTAAAAATTGGTGTTACAAAATGGTTTGTATTTTGAGGTGGGAAGTTTGCATTGGAGGTGTGAGTCGAGCATTTTTAAGGAAGTGGTTTGGTTTGTCTCTCTACGGTCATCTTGTGCGCACTTTAGGCCAGGGGTTTCCAAGCTACGGCCCGCGGACCAAATCCGGCCCGCCAATGTCATCCATCCGGCCCGCGACGGCGAATAGCTTATTGTTTTTTTGTTTTTTTTTAAAAAGAATAACAAATGATGATGAATGAAGTGGTATATGGGGATGTGAAGCAACAAGGACTATAACCCCCTAATCACTATATATATGAACAGTTCGTTTTTCCTTATTTTTAGTATGTCACTCTCCACAACGCTCTACGATCGTGTTAGACCGGGACCTACGGTTTAAAGTGGATTCCGAATCACTACAAACATCCCTGGCACCGCCGGGACTCGAACCCGAAACCTGTGGTACCGAGCGCTAGCCACTCATCCATTCAGGCCCCAGAATGATAATAACTCGACTTTATTGACTTGCTAGGTAAACCTTAATGACAAGCATAATGCGCAGAAAATTTAACTTAGGCATAACAACTAACAAATGATTGAAATGAATCCCCCCAACATTGTAAACTAGTGAACATGCCGCGGTTACACTCGGTAGTTATGTTGGGCTAAATAGTATCGCATATTTATGTATATCGATGTTTGGAATGTATATATCCTGAATCGAACATAAACCTGCTCGCTCAGAGTGCGTACTCGGCGACTGGTCTAGAAATTATAGATAATGGCAGATAAATTGAAACGGTTTTGGCCCTTGGTACTTACTGGAATATATAGTGTGGCCCTAAGGCTTGGACGCCGCAGGCGTACGACTGTCCTCATCGCTCATAGCGATGCTTCAGTGTTTGTTTGTACACCCACGGAAAAGGCTGAGTGCCCAACCACTATTCGGCTGTGATCGACCCACTAGGCCGGACAAATTTTTAATTGATATTAGTAATAATATCACTGGGTTTAAATCGATTCGGAGGAGTATCTGTATGTATTTACATACAGATTTATTCCTCCGATACATGAGGAGCTCGTGTAAGCTCTTGATTTTGGCATTAAGTCAAAAGAACAGGAAATACAAAAAATAATAATAATAATAATAATAATAATAAATAAATAACAGGTAATAAAAAAAATACACAGGTATGAATATGATAATAGAAAATAAACATACAAGAAAAATACATGTAAAGAACATGTAATACATGTAATTATAATACAAAGAAATACGATAGTCGTTAACTATCACTAGGAGACAATTAAGAAAAAGACAAAAATATTTAGGTGTGTTAAAATGGTTACAGTAAATAAAAAATAAAAAAAGATATATATATATATATAAATATAAAGAAATGTAGTAAAATATACAAAATAGTAAATTATAATTGTGAATTTTGATATACCCGTTCATTAGAATTGACTTTACGCTACAATAATTGGGCATATTGATGAATGCTATTAGTTGTTGTTATTGACTCAATATGTTATTAATAATTTAGGTAGATTAGTTGTTTAAAAAGATGATGCTTAGATATCTTATACAATTGTAAGTCTTTAATTGTTTTTCTTCTATAGGCTGATATGGTCTATGTTGTTGATTAAGTAGTTCATTATATTGTTAATTTTTGCTATGGCTTTGGCATTCTTTGTACTGCCCATGCTTTGTTGTGTTCAGTGGTTGGTTTTTTTAAGTGATTATTTACTGTGAGAGTGGGCATTCAAATATGTAGTGATCCGGCGTGCCTTCTTCTCCGCATGTGCATTCGTCCGTTTCTCGAAGTCTGTATAGATATGATGGAAACGGACCATGTCCTGTTCTGAACTACGTTAGTCGGATGATCTGTATTTTGCTTTTTAATGTGGTTTGAGGACAGAAGTTGTGTGCTCTTCTTCCTGTTTCGCTTTCATTCCACTCTTTTTGCCAGTGGACTAAGCTTTCCTTTTTTAATTGATATTTAAGCACGCTTGCTGGTGTAGTTGTTTGCCTCTTTTGCTAAGGTGTCCGCTCTTTCGTTGCCAACTATTCCTGTGTGCGCTTTGACCCATGATATTGCGAATTTTTTCCCGTTGGTTGTGGCCTTATGGCTGAAAAGTTTGGAGACCCCTCCTTTAGGCTAAACAGACCGGAACCTATAGTTCAACGTGGATTACGAACCACCAACAAACATCCATGCCACCGCCAGGATTCGAACTTGAAGCCTTCGTTACCAACGGCCACAGCGCTAGCCAGTTAGCCATCAGAGCGCTTTTAAGGAAGATGATCCAGGAATAGAATTTCTGAATCACTACAAACATCCATGGCATATATTTTTTTTTTGTTCTGAACTAAATGAACTGAACTTAAAAAGATGTTACTCGCTTTGTATCACAAATACAGCATCTAGAGTAACGCTTTAATCCTGTGCAACTTGTTTTCGGTTTATAGTATGTCCGACTTGTGGCTCAGTGGCAACGTGCGCCGCTGGTGAGCATGAGGGCTTGGGGTTTTGGCGGTTGTGTTGTAGACACAGTTTCAAAAACGAGGAGGCTCGATAACTGAACATTACAAATGTTCAGCCTCTTGCCTCGTTAGTCGACTCTCTGGTGGGAGTTTTCCGGGAGTCTCCCATGCGACTCGCAAATGCGGGGTAAAAAGACCTCCCTGAGGGCCATACCCTTCTTTTTCAGCGACTCGGAGCCAAATCAGACTTCTACCTACGGGTGCTCCATCCCAACAGAAGCTCCATTTTCCCTCCATCCTTGAGTAGACTCCTGAGGTGTCCGTCCAGAGCTGCCGGACACTGATGATTAGACACAATTCTACTTTCTTTTATTTTCTTGTCTTCAGCAATTCTATAATATTTCGGTACGTGTCGGTTTCGTAGTGTTATGTTTATGGGGTATATGCATTTTTTGCACTCATCTTTTTGTCTTTCAAATGAGTTCAAACGCCACACTTTAAAATTATCCTCATCAGGATCGGCGCAACAGCCCCATGGTGGAACATGGCCGTCTGCCTACTGGTATATTTCGAAACATGAGATGTCTCCTTTTTCACTAATTGGGTTGTCCGCCCTACGCCAACAGCCATGTTAGACTGAAGACCTACAGTTTAAAGTGGATTTCGAACCACTACAAACATCCACGGAACCACCGGGACCCGAACCCGAAACCTGTGGTACCGAGCGCTAGCCAATCGGCCTTTCAGGCCCCTTAAAATTATAAAAATGTTATATTATTAAAAAAACTGTTTTTATAGGTATACCTAATTTTTTTTTTACTTTTGATCATGTTTGCAACAAATTTAATATAAAAATATACTGTACTTTGGGGGCCACATTTAAACATGCGTAAATTCTATGAACTGCATTTGCCAACCGTTGATATAGATTGAAATTGAATCTTTAATTGTTGATCTGCTTAATTTTTTATTAAAATATCGACAGAATAACAGATTGTTTATTTTTGAGGAATTTAGAACTCATTGATCCTGAATTGAAATAAATGTAGAGTTGGATAAAAGTGTGGTATTATCTAAAGCAGGAGTCTTCAAACTTTCCAGCCTTAGGGCCATACTGTGTACTCCAGTAAGTACCAAGGGCCAAAACTGTTTTAATTTTTCTGCCATTTTAAATCTCTTTTAATAATTGGTACAATTAACTACAAAGTATTGTCAGTGAAAAATCACAACTACATAAATCTCATTAGTATTTTTTTGCAAGTGGATACCCCGCGGTTTCATTCGCGTTCATTTAGCTTTTCCATTCCTGAGGGATTTTGTCGTGTCAATATGAGCAATATCTTTTAGTAAATACTTTTTATGGTAAAATTCTATATAATTATTGTATATGCTAGACTATATTCTATGTGTGTCCCTTGGAAGGAGGCTGTTTGTTGGTCTCTGCACCTGACCGGATGGGTCACAGCTGGGGGTGAAGGGGATATATGTGGAAAGTATTTTAATTGGCAAGGGTCATAAAACACTTCGAGGCCAGATGGTCAAGAAATCAGTTGAGCAAGAAGGGGATTTGGATTTATGGACGGGGGTGTGTCTGCCCAACGGATATAGACTCTAATACGGTGTCAGCAATCGCCCCTCCCCTTGAGAAGGAACTATAAAATGGAGGTGACGGACATCGCAGAGGAGGAGAGAGGGAAGGAGGAACCCAGAGGAGAGAGCAAGATGTAGAAGGACTGAAGACAGGAGATGACGAAGGGAGGGAGCTGTCCCATCCTCCGGAATGACGTGCTGAAGGGCCCAGGAGAGGAAAGATGACCCAACGTGGTCTCCGAGTGAAAAGACCAAGTCTAGAGACCTCATGCCTGACGCAAGGGCCCAATAAAACGGTTGGCCCTTGCTGCCACGGAGTTTGAACAGTGATGCTAGACTTCTTTCGTCATGATGCATTTGAGCCTGACTCTCGGTTTCAACGAGTTAGCTGAAGATCCTCTGGCTACAGCGTCTTTGGAGAAAGAAAAAATGCTCTTCCCATGCTACATGATATGGACAAGTTTCCCCAGGTCTCCTGCCCGACACAAGAGCCCCATGAACGGTTGGCCCCCTGCTGCCAAGACTTTGATCAATGGTGCGTATAGAACATTATTATCTCTGAAACTTTAAAGTTGAAAAAAAAAAAAAAAAAAAAAAAAGGGAACCCCTCTTCCCCAGCTGTCGTGGCAAGTTATGAACTGTGAGGTCTATCCCCATATTATTTTATTATTAAATATTAATTTAGAATTGCGGCAACTTGTATAAGTTGCATTTATATTAATGCATTATCCGAATTTCACAGTAACTTAGGTAAGGTTAATTGCAAGACTTATTACAACCTAAAATTTGTAAATAATAATAAATTCACTTTTGTTTATATTTAAAATTATGAATTTGTTTGTGAATTATTTCATGAGAGTGTGTTTCCTTTTCTAATTATATAAGTCTCTGAAGGCATGCGAACTTGTTGGTTTAAAATGTGGTATGGGTTATAGATAATGGTTATCGTGCGTGTTAAGTAAACGGTGTAATTAGTTGTTTCCAGAATCAGGTTTTTTTGTTTAAATTTAGGTTTAAAAATAAATGACAACACCACAATTTTCAGGATAAAAATCATATGTTTGATTCAGGATATATACATTCCAAACATCGATATACATACATATATACTCTTTACCCCAACATAACTACCGAGGGTAACCGCGGGATGTTCTCTAGTTTATAATGCTAGTGGGATTCATTTCAATTATTTGTTAGTTGTTATGTTTAAGTTAAATTTTCCGAGTATTATGTTTGCTTTAACTAGCAAGTCAATAAAACCGAGTTATTACCATTCTGTGTTTTTTTATCCAACTTATTACATCAACAATAAGTTATAAGCTGTCGCGGGCCGGATTTGGCCCGCGGGCCGTAGTTTGGAGACCCCTGATCTAAAGTATGTTTCATCTCTGAAGAATATATTTCAATATGCTAAAAAAACGGTGTGAAATCTCTAAAAAAAAAAAAAATGATTTTTGGAAAAGTATTTTAAATACGAAATGGGACATCATTAGGTTAAAGTGACTATCAATTGTTCCTTCGCACATTTTTAATCAAAATCAATCAATCTCAAAAATCCTTTTTAATTATAATTTTTTTTTTTTAATCTCCACAAAATCTTTTTGATCATCCGTAATTTGTAAAAAAGGGGTCTAGCTCGAATATATTGACGACAGTTCTCCATTTTTGTTTATCATACAAGACAGAAACTAGCAGCTGCTTCACCAACCAAGGTGGTTCGCACCGTACCAGGCCACTCTGTCGTCACTTGCTGGGCGTTAACATAAACACACTGGATGCTTCTGTAAAAAAAAAAAAAAAAAAAAAAAAAAAATGGCTAATCCCTAACTGTTTCGAACACACCATAGACAAAACATTCCAATTCCTGACGCCACTCCTTAGGAAAAGGAGAACCAATGGGAGATGATCCTTCCTATCGTTTGGGATTCATCTGCCCCCGAACTGAAACTGAAACTAAACCTGCCATTTTCAAATCAGACACTGATTAGATTGCGTTCTCGATTTCTCGCTTAGCGATTTGACTTTTGAATTTCTAATTTTTTTAATATTAAATTTTATAATCCCACGTATTTTTTATTATTATCTTTCTTTTTTTTATATATATATATTCAATTTTAATCTTTTAATATTTTCGTATTTATTCCATTTTATATCTTTTTTATTAATAAGTGTCTGTGACTTTTTTCGTATTTTATTTCATATTCTTATATTATTATATCATATTTATTATATTATATCTTCAATTTGAACTATCATGGTAAGTTTCATTTTAAATATTAAAATTTTGTAATATATTTTTTTATATTATTATTTCTAATCAATTAAAAGAATTATGTGTTTATTAAACTGCAATTAAAATATTACAATTTGAATATTAAAATTTTGCATTTAAGTACTTTTCTAAATTTTATTTTTTAATTATGTGTTCATTAAACTGCAATTAAAATATTAAAATTTTGTATTTAAGTACTTTTTTAAATATTATTTCTTATGAGTTAAAAGAATTATGTGTTTGTTCATTACACTGCAATTAAAATATTACAATTTGAATATTAAAATTTTGTATTTAAATATTTTTTTAAAGTCATATAAATAAAAAATTTTTTTTTCATTTTATTGTTAATTCGGAACTTCATCCATTCAATATTTTTAAATTAACTGAGTAATTAAATAATATTTTTGGACGATTTTATGTTGTGTTTTATTATTTTTATCTGTAGACATTTTGTCATTTTCTGCAATAATAATTTTAATACGAGAAGGTAAATTATCACTTCAGTTTAACCGCATATGACTCGCAAAGTCATATACGATTTTTCATTAGTTTAAATTCGTGTGTCATATAATATTAAAATTTTTTTTTTTTTTAAATTTTATTATTATTTCGGAACTTCATCCATTGAATATTTTTAAATTAACTGAGTAATTAATTAATATTTTTGGTCGGATTTATGTTGTGTTTTATTATTTTTATCTGTAGGTATTTTGCATTTTCTGCAATAATTATTTGAATATGAGAACGGAAAAGTATAACCGCATATGACTCGCAAAGTCAATATGTGCTTTTTCATTAGTTTAAATTCGTCTGTCATATAATATTAAAATAGGTTTTTTTAATTTTTAGCTTTACCCATTGTATATTTTTAAATTAACTGAGTAATTAATTAATATTTTTGGACGGATTTTATGTTGTGTTTTATTATTTTTATCTGTAGATATTTTGTCATTTTCTGCAATAATAATTTAAATGCGAGAACGGTAAATTATCTCTTCGGAGAGACGGGTAAAAAATTTTTTTTTTTTTTTTTTGAACGAGGCTTATTTTTACATCATCAAATTAATTACGGATCTATTTCAAATGATGTAAATAGATAATCTGACTAGATAAAACAATGAAATGTTCGAATAGAACAGCATTTTCATAATTTTGTGACTGCTCCATATTTTGCAATCAATTAAAGAATTTTCATAATGTTTTATAATTAAAAAAAGAAACACGTTTAATCAATTAATTCAACAGTTTGATTAATTTTTTAAAATAAAGTTAATATTTTCCTAATTACAAATTGCTGATTAATGTGCGAATTTTTAACAAGGCTTGTTTTTAAATCATCTAATTAATTACTGAGCTATTCAAATGATATAAATAGATAATCTGACTAGATAAAACAAGTGTACGAATCGAACAATTTTCTTTAATATGATAAGCCGTGTCTGAAAAGCATTTTTCATTTACTATAGAAAATAATTGTAAATCAGACAAATTTAATATGTAATAAAATTTATTTAGATTTTTATTTTTATTGTAGTGAGGTTTATTTATTTTTATTTTAGCAAAATTTATTTAGACTTAATTTTATCTTAGTGCGATTTATTTAGATTTTTAAAACATTTTTTCTATCTCATCTGCTACTGAATATTGCTTTTCTGTTAAGCTATTGTTATCGTATATATTGTTCATAATAAGTATCTTTTCTATAAAAAAAAAAAAAAATTTCATCCGGTTGGTTTTGTTTCTTATACAGAAGTCGTTTTCGTCCATGTTGTTATTACTTTATTTTTGTTCAAAATGGATAATTAGTATATCTGACATAGATTAATAAGTAATATAGTAATGATAAGATTGAAATATTATGAAAGTGTTTGTGCGAAGTTTTACAATCATTAATTTTGAATGATTTGGTGAATTAATTTGAGTGATTGAATGATGAATTAATTTTTTTCATTGTACTGTGAGAATCGACAATGATTCTCACAGTACACGTAGGACAATGATTTTCACTGTACACGTAGAAGTCATAGTCAGTTTGATTTGTAAAGTAAAAAAACTTGCAAAATAATAAATTAAAAACAGCCAGCGCTTCTATATCATCCATTTTTTTTCAAGCAGCTTTACGCATTTTGATTTTATTGAATAAATAGGCATCCTATACCTCTTAAATATATTTCATGATAAATTACATTCGTTTGTGTATGCATGTTCATGTACACTCTGATCAATAATGTCAAAATTTGTGTATGCCTACTATGAGCTAATGCAAGCTAACAGTAAAATAATTTTCAAATAATAATAGTTCCCGATTTACTGGGAGAATTTTTTTGAGGGAAAAATTGATGTTCCCAAATGTATTAATTGCAACGCCATCAGTCATCTTGCAGCCTTGGAGAGGCTGTCTCAATTTCCCGAAAATTAACTCCAACTCCAATAGACAAGCAGTTTATGCTAAGATCATACCTTCTAGACACAACGCCAGCTTTGCTTCTATGCTAAAAAATTGTGCAACTTCATCCGCTCCTGCAATTGTGACTCAGAACCAACAGAGTGCTTTGCCCAGCATTCAAGATATTAACTTATTCCAAAATGCAAATTTTCTTAATGAAAGAATTTATTTCTTTATTTACCGACATCAAAAATCTTCCAAATTTAATAAATCAAATAAATTTCCCTAAGATCAAAGCTGACAAACTTCAAATATTCGCAAATTGTATGTGCTCTTTAATACCCCCCAATGACTCGGCTGTAATTACAGGCCTTTATGCAAAGAATTGCCATTGGAACGCTATTAATAATTAATAAGTTATTTTTTTAATAAATAATATATATATATATATATATATATATATATCTTTTTTTTCTATCTAATCAATGGGCTTAAAGCTTAAACTTCTCTCATTCACAAAGCAGGAGATATACTGGTTGCTATGCAACCAAGGCTCTACGTCAACCTGGCAAATCGTCGTCGTCGTTAATTCAAATTGAATAATTGAATTTAAATTATCTATTCTTAGAAGTATTCATATTATGACAGGAAGAGATTTTCAGTCATCCAAGAGATGACTATCTTACAAACTTTTATCAAATATTATTTCTTAATTTTGTAAAAATGATCTTTTAAAACCTGTTGAATTAGCGTGTAGTGCATTAGTCCTCATCTGCATCTGTTTTATTCAAGTGATTGTGATTTTCAAATTAAAAAAGAGGATTTTCTTCCATTTCAGATGTCTACATACGATGACCTCATGTCTGTTGTTGATGGGGGCGTGTTCCAATGCAGGCCGGACTGCTTTGCAGAGTGCCTACCGGACGACTGTGAGTACATTTTCATTTCACATTTGCGTTAACATATATTTCTTGTTTGTGTATCAAATTAGTATTTCTAAGGCAGGGTTTCTTATGCAACCCTAATTAACCAACTGGCTATCTTAATTCTTAATAATTTTTTGTTTTTTAGTTAATTGTTATTTAATTTTTAATTTAATTCAATTTAACTTTTTAATTTAACTTCTCATCTTATTTTAATTTTAAATCAATAGTCTTTCTGTAAACCTTAAATAGCTCTGGTCTTAACTTTAATTTTAATTACTTTAATTCTTCATTTTGGTAATTTTATTATTTGTAAAAAGAAAAAAAAAATTTATCACCTTTACCAGCAAAATATTATGTTGATTTTAGAAGTGTAGCTACTGTCGTGGCGCCATCTATCTGTAATCACAATATTTATTTATGTTATTTTCTTTTGAACCGGTGTATTTGTTGTTTGCTTTGATCCCTTTGTAACCTGTGTTTACCTGTACTGTTTAATATGTATTATGCCATGCTTTATTTTATTTTTATTTCTTTTAATTTAATTTTATTTTTTGGGAACATAGTGTAAAAGACACTTAATTGTACCGATAGGTTTTTGATTTTTTTCGATTTCCTGCTTTAATTGATTCTCAAAAGCAGGTGTTATTTTCTTAAATTCTTTTATTTTTCTTTTATAATAATATTCAATAATTTAAGCAACTTCATTAGTGCACATATTTTAACTAACTTTTAAGATGTGGAGGTTCAGTGGTTTTTAACACCACATTGGAACTCCGTAACGGGTACGCCCGTTACCCCTTGATATGGGGTTCTCCTTCTTGGATGCTCGTGCATTTAGATACATTACTATCCACTAATAAAATATGACTTTTAAGTATCAACAAAATTAAAAATCTGTGAAATATTTAAAACTCGGATGTAGTGTAATCATAGGCAAAAATGTATTCATAAGTTAAAACTTTTCAGTAGATGTTTAAAGATTACCCTTTGATGTCTTGCATGAATCATTCAAGTTCCGATATAATTACTCGTTTGATGAACGATGATTCTGCGTGATTTATAGGATGAGTCTGTTAGGTAATGGGAATTGGCGATTTGATGACGGTAATTGGCGTCTTTGCTACTGCGAATAGAACAGTTTGGCTTCTTGCTGGTTCCCACTATCGTAATACGAGTGCTGACCATTTAGATAACAAATATAATATATATATTTGTCGCTCTATGGTCATTTTGTGCAGACTTTGGGCTCATTAGACTGGGATCTACAGTTTAACGTGGATTCTTAACCACTATCAAGCATCCATGCCACTACCAGGATTCGAACCTGAAGCCCGTGGTACCAAAGGCCAGAGCGATAGCCAATTGACCATCAGGCCGCATAATATCTTTAAATAGAATAATAATCGTAAGTATTAGTCCACTCCAATCTATTGCGAAGAATGCATATGTTCAATATTACGAGGATACACTCGACATTCAGCTTTTTGAAAACAGACAGTTCTTCGTTTGTTTCCAAGAGTCATTAGACGGCGTGAACTATTATAGTACTGAATGCGTGTTTTTCAAAACTTACAATAGAATTTTTGAAACACTATTTTTTCTACACCGCCAGATCGTAACAGTTGTAATAAATTTTTGGAATCGAATGAAATTTCAACTCTGTTTTAAATGATATACATGCAGTGGTCTGAAAGTTTTTTTTAAGATATTCCTTTAGATTTTTTTGTTAAAAACTCGATTCTTGTATCTTTGCTTTCAATGTCTCAATGGTTGCCCCCGGAAATACTTTACTGTTGCTTTAACACAAAGGTTTGTGCATCGTGAATTAGCCAGCAATTCATGAAATGCATGTTCTCGTAGATATCCAGGTACTCGGAGCAAGCTGCAATCAGTCTTATAAAATTATAGTCTTATAAAATTACCACAACGGTGTAGTTCGCTTTCTTCATTCCTTCAGTAAGATGTCAAATTAATAAGCATTTGATGTGAATATTTATTGGGAAAAAGCAATAGAAGCCATTTTTTTTTTATTCATAATTTTCTGTACATCATTTTTGACAAAAGAAAATTCAGCGTTGAAATTTTTAGATGAAATAAATTGATGGTGGTTTGAGTTTTTATGTATGAACTAGTGTTTCTTTGTTATATGAGCAAAGATCAATGTTTCTGAAATCAAAGTTTTAGCTTTCCTTATCAAATATATATATATATATATATATATATTGTATGTATTCAAAGAGATAATGATCTACTTATGCTAAAGGGTCATGATGTGTGAAGTTATTTTCTGTTTGTAAACATGATAAGTTCGTTCGAAATAAAATCTGTTGCATTAATTTTATCTGATGCAAACTCAGATCTAGGATGCAATTTGATTTTCAATTTTGGTAATAGATAAATTGAAAATGGTCCATTTCAGTGCAACTTGAGATTAATCTTTATTCCAAGAAAAGACATATTTCACAAAAACATAAAATACAATTTTTTCCCCTAATACAATACTGATATGGCTAGGAATTTTCAGATACTTTTATATCATGCAGTTAGATAGGGAATATAGATTCAGTTATTAGAAAAAAAAATGTCATTTAAATTCATAAGTTTTGGAACAATTTTTACATACTGTTCTTCTAGGAAACCGTTTGATAAAAAAAATTGGAGCAAAAATATTTTTTTGAACATTTCTAGTGAGCTCAATTTTGTTCCTGTTGTAAATTTGAAGTTTCATATATTTTAATAATTCCATATTATAAATAAAAATAAGAGATAAATTTTCATGATCAGTTTTAAGTTCCAATTCTTGTGTAGTATGATATAATGAAAACAATTGTATCGAAGGATTTCCAACTTGTATATCAATTACACAAACATAAAATGATGATTCATATACACTATTTCTATAGTGCTTATGCTTATTAGTTAAACTTAATTCGATTTTTGTCCTTTCAGGCCCAGCCCACAGACAGGCTATTAAACATGTAAGCATATTTTTCCATTTTATTTCATTTATTACTGCTATATTAGTTTAAATTGTATTATTCCTATAAGTGATGTTGGACTAAATTGAATAGGAAAATATTAATTCAAATATATTTTAAATAGTACATGTTTAATTGTAATTGATAAATATTTTTTAACTATGTATTTTAATTTTTAAAACATTAATAATTCCAACAAAATATTGTAGTTGTATTGAAAAATTTTATTCTTTGATAGTCTGCATTGTGGTCAATTATTAAGTTGTGTTATATTTCGATTTCCATCTCTGGACTTTGAAACTTCCAGTTTAAATACATAAAAAAAAGTTAGATGAGAATAATGAATTTTCATTCATTGATCTTAATTTACTTTTCAAAATATAACATTCTGGATTTTTCTTCTATTATTATGTTAGATATGTGAATGATTTTTGAATGGTTTTGTAATTTTCACTTTTTTTTTTCATATTTCTTTTGGACCATGTGAAATGTTACCAATATTTCGAAATGTATGCATTCAAGAGAAAATAATTATTTTTGAGTTTTAATCTCTTTAAATTCTTTTCCAGTATGAAGCAGTCGTCCAGCGCCTGGAAAGCGCAGAAAGAGCTGTAAGGGAGTTACAGGAGGAGAACCAAGCGCTGAAGAAAGCGCAAGAAAACTGGCGGTTGGAGCGAATTAAGCTGATAGAGGTACAGAGTTACGAAATTATAATTATAAATTTCCTAATGATTTGAGTTATCAAGATGTTAGAAAAGTGTAATTGTATTCAATCAAAATACATAGATTTATAAATGCAGAGAACAGAATGGATTCAGCTATGTTTTTTCTCTGTTTCATTTAGAGTTAATTAAATGCAATGAATTTTTTCAACAAAATAAACAATTTTCAAAAACAATAATTTTCAAATCATTCAAAAAGCTCAATTTTCCAAAACAATAATTTTTTCCAAATATTTCACTTAATAAATTACAATGTCTCATCATCTGCAACATTTTAAGAAAAGGCATTACAATTTTTGCTAAAGTTGAAAAAAAAAGTATTTATATAAAATTTTTTCATTTGAAAATCAAAGTCCTAATTTAGATTTTTTGAAAATGTGATAATATTTATGTTGTTTGAACTTATTATAGTTTTGATTTATCTTTTGAATGAATCTGAGGTTTTTCTGTTTACCTGAAGAACTAACTAAAATTTTTTTTTCTGATTTGATTCAAGAAATACCGCATATTCTGAATTGTGTTAAAATCAAAAGATCGGAAAGAATATTCTATTTTTAGTAAAATCTCATTTGTATCCTAACTGTTTTTGGGAGAATTATGAGATTTTGTTTAAAATAGTAAATGTCTTAAATTCTCAATCTTTGCCTAACAATATTAAATCCAATTGCAACTGTTCAACAATTGCTATTAAAATGTGTTTTTTTCATTTCAGCTGTTTTCATATTTAACATACAAAATATTAATATATTTCACACACACACACAACTTTAACAAACATAATCTATTTTTAAATATTTCATATTGAATTATCTTCCTTAGAAGTATTTAATAAAATTTAATGTTTGTCCTCTCCTTAATAAAATTTTGCTGAGAAAAAGTCACTATGATTTTTTTTATTGGTTTGAATAATGCTATTTCTTACCATTAGTAGAACCAATCTTAATTGTGATATAAGCATGTATGTATGAAGGAAGGTTTGGGACAAACTCTATGTATCATGATTTTTAACCCATTTTTTTTTTTATTGTAGTAAATATATTTAGTAAACATTAACTATAAACTTAAAAATAGGATTTAAGCCTTACTTGCCAGAAAATAAAAAATAAAATAGTAAAAATACTGGTATTTCTAATGTGACTCGGTTATCTATGTATTTAACAAAACATACAAAATTATTGTTAAGAATGTATACTTTGTTAACCAATATTGGGATTTCTTTATAGCTCTTGCCCATGGAAACCGCCAGAGAGCTGCCTGGACCCTCTCAATCCCGTACAAGCCCTGCAAAAAGTAAGTCCGAGTTTGAACAACTTTTATTACTCCAGCAGTGTTCTATTCTCAGTTCTTGTCTAATTTACTTTCTTTCCATTTCAGAACGCAGGGCTGATTCTCTGGGAAGGGAGGTCTCCAGAAAGGTATGTATATCTTTTGTCTCCCAATTCTAGCTTTACGTGTTTTTGCTTATTTTTTTACTCATGGCATATACTTGATACTCAAATTGGTTGAGGTAATCAGAATATTAACAAAACAAGATTTTTGTAAAAAAGAAGTTGAATTTGTTTTATTCAATGTAAAGATCAGGCCTTTAGCTTTAGTTGACAGTTTGTTTTGAGAGTCATTAGAAATTGATATACAGCTCACAAGTTTTTAGGATACTGTGCATTCAAAATTTACAATTAAATTTCTGATAAACAAATTTTTTTTCCACACCTTCATATAACACTGGTAACTGTGTTCGAATCATTTTCAAAATTAAACAGAATTTTAACTGTTTTTTTAAAGGATATGTATGCATTGAACTGAATTGTTTTAAATAGATTCATTTAGAGGTGAATTATGACTCCCTTATTAAACCTTTTTTTTTCATATATTTCTGCTCTAAATGAATTAACTGAGTGACAGCCTATCAAAACTTCAGAACAATATCATTTTTTAATTGAATAATAGATACATGTTGTCTACATGTACATAGGATGTATTTCAGATATTCTTTTAGCTAGGAATGTTTACATAAAGAGAAAAAAAATGTCCATTTTTTTCTTAATATTAGCAAAAAAAAAAAAAAAAATGTTTGATTATATTTTATTCTCAATGTTTCAAAAAACCTTCAATTATCAAAACTTCCCTAAATTATTATTAAAATATTTTGATTCCGAAGATGTGAATATTTTTTTTTATCGAATTCAAGTAATCTTCTCACTATGAATGTAAATATATAATAACTATTTGAGTGGATGCAACAAAATAAGTGTATGATTAAGTTTATAACACTTTGCAAAATAAAAATCTACTTGTGCTATTTAAATGTAGCAATTTGTATGAAAAATAAACTT